>PVJS01026801.1:0-26723 GCA_004027185.1 Glis glis | reverse complement strand
ACGCCCCCGGTCCTATTTTTTATGCTTTATTTTGAAACCGGGTCTCACGAGGTTGCGGAGGGCCTCACTAAGGAGAGAGAGAGAGAGACACAGAGAGAGACAGAGACAGAGCGAGAGCTGAGGCTGGCCGCGAACCCGGATCCTCCGGTCTCAGCCTCCCAAAGTACTGGGATTACAAGCGTGCGCCACCACGCCCGGCAGGAAAAAGTGTTTTCTTAAGTTTTGCATTTTAGAAGATACTTAGGAAGCACATATGTATTTAACTTATAAAGGAGCCAATAATAATTTAACACTATAGTTATATAGAAGTCAGCATATATTAACTTAACCATAACATAACCTTAACCTAACATATATTAACTTAACCATAACATAACCTTAACATATATTAATTTAACCATTGAAATGAAATTTAGAATTTGTGGCTCAGTAAGATAACTATAATTACAATTCTATGTAGGTTAACAGCATAAGACAAAATCAAAGAATAGTTCTAGGCTTTTTATAAGTTTAGAGAGCAGCATTAATAATCAGAAATAAGCTTATTACTTGACAGTTGTATCTCATATAATAAGACACTTACTCAGTTAAGGCAAACAGATGTAAACCAGGTCTGAATGGATTTTTGAATGGTACTAAACAGATGAAAGAAGTTTAGTAACTCAAGGTATAAATACAATGTACATTATATAAAGAGATCACTTGAAGCCCACCAGCTAGCTTGCATGTATATAAAACCCATACACCTTTAGTTTTATAAGCTTTTTTATAAAAAATTTAGATGAACCTAGATACATAGCATATTTAGCTCTCAGATACATACACATCTATGGTGTCTAATATAGAATCCCAAAGTTATCAACCCCGATTCTGCTAAAATGTAGCTTGGTAGGTAATCAAAGACAGTAAATGAAAGATTATTTTTATAAAAACCTTTCCTCTTAAACAAAATTTTCAATAAATGTCACTAAGAGCAGAAAAACTCATTGTTTTAAATATGAAGAACATAGGAGCAGGCCTATGTCCTTGAAGACTACTTTTGGCTAAAACACTAGTAACAAGAAAATAAGCCTTTTTACAACCCCCCACTCTGAGGTAAACAAAGGAGGACTTCTCCCAGCAGCTAAAAAAAAAAAAAAAAAAAAAAAAAAAAAAAAAAAAAAAAAAAAAAAAAAAAAAAAAAAAAAAAAAAAAAAAAAAAAACCACAGATAAAAGATGGCACCACCCAGCCTTAATCACAAAGTTTCCAAATTCCTTTTATGAGGCCAACATCACATTAATACCAAAGCCAAATAAAGATACCTCAAGAAAAGAGAATTAAAGACCAACATCATTAATGAACATAGACACAAAAATTCTAAATAAAATACTAGCCATGCACATTCAAACCCATATTGAGAAAATTGTACACCATGACCAAGTTGGTTTCATCCCAGGAAAGCAAGGCTGGTTCAACATACGCAAAACAATACACATTATTCACCATATAAATCGAACTAAAAACAAGAATCACATGATCATTTCAATAGATGCAGAAAAAGCATTTGACAAAATTCAACACCCATTCTTGTTAAGAACTCTACAGAAAATTGGAATAGAAGGAACATACCTCAACATCATTAAGTCAATATTTCAGAAACCCAAGGCCAACATCATATTGAATGGGGGAAAATTGCCAAAATTCCCCTTAAAAACAGGAACAAGACAAGGATGCCCACTATCACCCACCACTCCTTTTCAATTTGGTCCTCGAAACTCTTGCCCGAGCAATAAGACAAGAGAAGGATATCAAAGGAATTCAAATAGGAAAAGAAGAATTAAAATTATCTTTATTTGCAAATGATATGATCCTATACCTAGAAGACCCAGAGAACTCAACCAAAAATCTACTAGAGCTGATTAACAAATTCAGTAAAGTATCTGGATACAAGATCAACCTAAAAAAATCAGTAGCATTCATATATGCCAACCATGAATCCACTGAGAAAGAAATCCAAAAACCTATTCCATTCACAATAACTTCAAAACCAAATACCTAGGAATAAACTTAACCAAAGAGGTAAAAGACCTCTACAATGAAAACAATAGAACACTGAAGGAAGAAATCGAAGATCTTAGAAGATCTTAGAAAGATCTCCCCTGCTCTTGGATAGGCAGAATAAATATTATCAAAATGGCTATTCTGCCAAAAATGATCTATAGAATCAATGCAATCCCTATCAAAATACCAACATTATTTTTCACAGATCTATAAAAATCAGTCATTAATTTTATATGAAGAAACAAAAGACCCAGAATAGCCAAAGCAATTCTCAGCAATAAGAACCATGCAGGAGGCATCACAATTCCTGACTTCAAATTGTACTACAGAGCTATAGTAATAAAATCAGCATGGTATTGGCACAAAAATAGACACATAGACCAGTGCAACAGAATAGAAGATACAGAAACAAGTTCACAAACTTATAGTCAATTGATTTTCAACAAAAGTGCTAAACACAGACGTTGGAGAAAGGAGAGTCTTCAACAAATGGTGCTGGGAAAACTGGTTATCTACCTGTAGAAAAATGTAACTAAATCCTTACCTCTCACCCTTCACAGGAGTCAACTCGAGATGGATCAAAGACCTGGAAGTTAGACCAGAGTCTCTGAAATTATTAGAAGAAGGCATAGGTTCAATGCTCCAACATATAGGCACAGGTAGAAACTTCCTCAACAAGACCTCCAAAGCACAGGAAATTAAAACAAGAATTAATAAGTGGGATAGCATTAAACTACAAAGCTTCTGCTCATCAAAGGAAACCATCAAGATCCTAAAAAGAAAGCCTATGGAATGGGAGAAGATCTTTGCAAGCTATCCCTCTAACAGAGGTCTAATATCTAGAATATACAAAGAACTTAAAAGACTTTACACTAAGAAAACAAATAATCCGATCAAGAAGTGAGCAACTGAAATGAATAGACACTTCACGAAAGAAAAGATACAAATGGCCAACAGATACATGAAAAAATGTTCAACATCATTAGCAATCAGGGAGATGCATATCAAAACTACTCTAAGATTTCATCTGACCCTAATTAGAATGGCAAGCATTAAGATGTCAAACAACAACAAATGCTGGCAAGGATGTGGGGAAATTGGGACTCTTCTACACTGTTGGTGGGATTGCAAAGTAGTTCAACCACTATGGAGATCAGTACGAAGATTCCTCAGAAAACTGGGAATGGATCCACTATAGGATCTGGCTATACCGCTACTGGGTATCATACCAAAGGGAGTGAAACTAGAAAACTACAGTAATATATGCATACCCATATTCATAGTAGCACAATTCACAGTGGCCAAATTATGGAACCAACTGAGGTGTCCATCAACAGATGAGTGGATTACAAAATTGTGGGAAATACACACAATGGAATTCTACTCATCAATAAAAAAGAACAAAATAACATCATTTGCAAGAAAATGGAAGGATCTGGAGAACATTATGTTAAGCGAGATCAGTCAATCACAAAAAAAGAAGGGACATATGTTTTTATTAATATGTGCAACCTAGGGAGTAGTGGGGACACACAAGGGACTCCTGTTGATAATAGAGAACCCTCAGTGGGGCAAGGGAAGTGGTGCAAGGGAATTGGTACAAGGGAAGGGGAAGGGCAAGAAAGAAGCGAATCAGTGGAATTACTATCATAAATAGTGTGTACATGTGAGAATAAACCAACATCATTCTTGGTACTTCATACGGGTGGGGGGAGGTGTGGGGGACATTAAGAGCTGTGTGCATGTATGTTAACATCAAACTGATATTCACTGTGATGTAAGACTCCAATGCACCAATAAAAACACGTTAAAAAAAGAATTGAAGCCCACGATCCTGAGTGGTGGCTGTTGGCATCGAATACAGAATGCATTTAGAGTTTTTTTAACTGAGTGTTTGTCCTGTTACTTTAGTCACAGGAGCAGTTCACTTTGCTATCTACTGGTATAACATCCCTGAAGATATTTTAGGGATGGTAGGAATTTAATATAGCCTGAAAAATACGAATGCTTAGGTTTGCCCCAAATAGTAGAGTTTAAGAAGAGCCTCTACATCCATCACCTGATTCAGTTCTCACACCATGGATGCCAGGCAGGGATGTCTTCATGCTCTAGGGGAGAAGGCTTGGTCACTTCCTCAAGGGCCTGGAGCACTGACTGCTAAAGCCAAGGCAAGAGCCCACACTCAGTACTAAGACAACACCTGCTACAGGTAGTTATCACCAGCACACACAACTGGAGGCCTTGGCCAGAGGAGCTAGTTCAAGAAAAAGCCAATGGTTGGGAGTCTGATTGGGTAGAAAGAAGCCAGGAGGACTGGATTAAAATATGATGACACTATGTACCCAGCCTGCCATGTAGAGGCATCTCACAGGCTATGAGGCAGGGAATGGGTGGAGGACTGAGGGCACCAACTGGGGGAGGGGAACTGAGCATGCCATTCACTCCTTGAGATGGTGCATGTGCTGCGAGTCTGAGCTCCTCCCTGTACAAGATACGGCTCAGGGCCAGGACCCTGGACCCTCGTTGACTGGTGTTTCCTGAGTACCTGCAGTGTGGTGCTGTGACCCACTGCTCTCCCCTCTGCTAGTGCTGGCCCATCCGTGTTGGGGGATGCAATCCAGAAGGGCCAGGGGCCAGAGAGATGCCCACTGTAGTAGACAGTGGGTCAGCAAGGCTGCCAAGCTGTCAGGAGTGCTAATCTGCAGGTGCTTCCTCTACAAGGAAGGCCCTGTATCCATCACAGTGAGAGGGGCCATGAGGCACTCATTGCCAGGTACCCTTGCTCTCTAATCACACCAGAGCAAATTCAGGCTGTGCAAGGATACCATTCATGGGAGCCAGTTGGGGGCACACCAGGGAATAGAGTGCTCCTGTTAGAACAGATGTCCTGTTTTCCAGTGATTTCCAAGAATGTTCCAGAAATGAAACACAAGGGAATTAACATCATCCAATCAAAAGACTGTTCCTCAAACCAGACCATACCATACAGGTGTAGGATGCAAAACGACTAGTCCAAGTCTGGATTAAGCTTTAGTTCAACAAAAATACAACGGTGTGTTCTCCTAAAGCAGCCAAACTTCAGATCAAAGGAAAGAGGAAGTGCCTCTGTGTGCAATGCCACCAACAGTTCAATCATGCTGACTGAGCCTGAAGAGTCCCACCACTGATCACCAACGGGTGTGTGACCGAGCACCACACTTCCTCAGGAGTAGTGCCTGTGGCCTCCACCTGCAGATCTCATGGTGGTGGCAGGTGTGACTTGGGTGGCCGTGTTCAGCTTGTGGCAAAGGATGAGATGCCAGTGAGAATCAGGTGTGTGCAGGGGCTACGATCCTACGTGGGGAATATCGTTTGTTGGGGATCCTTCCACATGCCCTGGGTATGTGAGGCAATTTTAATATAATTGAAACCCAAATCACTTAAATTATGTAATTAATCACATTCAGCTCATCATTCCTAATTGATCCCCATCTGCTGGCTGTGCACCTGGAGACCTTGGTGACACCAGGAGCAGGGAGCAGGTGGCTCTGCCTGCTGCCTCCTTGCTCACATGTAGAAGCCAATCAGTTAATGTCATTTGGCTGCTGGTGCCAGAGGAGGTGGGCCTGGGTGGGTCCAGGCACCTATGAGGACCGATGAATCACAGATGTAGCCGGGAGACCAGAGTGATCTCAAAGCTGGGTTAGCCCAACAAGAGGTGTGGTACCAAAGGACACTGGCGGCTCTGGAGACCCGGATTCAAACTCTGCTCAATGTGCACACGTTGGATGTCAACCCTCCAGGTCCACCTTCTCCAAATGAGCCCCGCATCTTTTGAGGGCACTTAGGAAAATGAGAAGGAAGGTAGAAACAATATTGAAAAAGTTGGAGTCTTGCTGTAGTGAAAACCATAGACAATTGCAGTCGTATGTGGCCCCACAGCTGCTAGGACAATCTCCAAGCCCCTGAAGAATCCCCAGACCATCTAAACCATTGCTGGATGTCGCAGTAGCTGATGGGACCCAGGAGCAGGAGGGCACCATGGGGTTTCCGGTGTGGCCCAAATCTTCCCCAGGTGTACAGGTGGCTCTCGCTCAGCTCTCGGCTGTTAAGACTTCCCCACTCCAGCTTTACAGAGAAGCCTTTACAGGGTCACTGTGGCCCTGTGGTGGCCACATGCACTTGTCGAAGTGCACGTCAAAGAGTGCCAATCCCACACCAGGCACGTCTGTGTGGGTGTTTGATGCTCTTTGGGTGTGTACAGCTGAAGTGTGCTGTTGTGCTCATCCACAGAAAGGCACTCATGCACACTGTGGCCCTCCTGCCTGCTCAAGTGTCAACTGGCTGGAACTGGTCTCCACACAAAAAGCTGCCCACGGATGCTGAAAGCAGCTTTCTTCATAATCTCCAGGACTTGGGAGCATTGGGGCATTCTTCAGTAGCTGAGTGGATAATTAAACTGTGGCCCGTCCAGACAATGGAATATTATCCAGTGTTAAATGGCACACGCTAGTAAGCCATGCGGAGACATAGAGGAACCTTAGTGTGTGTCACTAAGCAAGGGAAGTCGATCTGAAAAAGGCACATACCATACAATTTCAACTACAAGATGTTCTGGAAAAGGGAAATCTATGGAGATGGTGAAAGAGCAGAGGCTACCAGAGGTTGGAGGAAGAGGGAAGGATGGATAAACTAGCACAGGGGGTTGTTAGGTCCATGAAATGACTCTGTATGATGCTGCCATGGAAGACATGTGCCGTTGTACATCTGTGAAAACCTGTAGCTATGCCCTACTATGAGCGAACCCTAATGCCCACTAGGGACTGTGTTTGATAACGGTGTGTCAGTGCAGGTCCCCTGATGGTAACACATGTACCACTGCGGTGTGGGTGTTCATGGTGGTGTATGTGTGGGCAGAGGCTATGTGGGAAATCTATGTACCTTCTTCTCAGTTTTGCTGTGATCCTAAAACTAGTCTGAAAAAATAGTCTTTAAAACCCATTAAGTCCCAAATCTTTAATTCTGCAAATCTTTTAATGAAATTAACACATGTGCTTAAAGTAGGTTGAAAATCATGATCTAGAGCATATACATTATATTAAGTAATATTAATGTTACTATAGTATACCTATTATGTTATGTTATATTATATTATATATACTATATTAAAGTTTTTATCAGTGTTCCATGTCTGGGACGATAGGACAAAATGGGCTTAAAACAATGTCAGCCTTCAGGACCTTAGACTCTTGCAGAGATGATGAGGATGGTGCTGCTGGGTGAGGGTGTGAGCAGTGCTGGGGACAGTGGGTAAAGAGCGAGCCAAAACAGGGAGTGGAGAAGCAGGGGCCCAGGGCTGGGGAGGGGGGAACCACTCAACAGGGAGCATTTCAGGGCTGCAAGAGGTGCAGCTTGTGGGGAGCAGGAGGGAGCTGGAGACCCCTGTGCTGCAGCCAGGGAGCTCCCTTCATCAAGAAGGGGGCTGAGCTAGGCACGAGTGGGAGAGAGCACAGCACATCCCCTCACCCTGGTTTTAAGACCAGGAAGCAGGAAGGCAGACTGAGACTGAGAAGTGCTGAATGTCCCCTCAAGATGGGACCTGGAGGGCATGAGGGGCAATGTGGCATGGGGCCCAGGCCAACCTGCAGCCTGGCTCCTCGTCCAGCTGCTCCTCACCTGTGCTCAGCTTGATCTGCAGGCTTTTCCAGGCTCTGCAGAGCAGGAAGAGGGTGGCGAGGAAACCGCAGGAAGCAGGAGAGAGGAAAGTGGACTCAGCCAGCTGTCTCTGCATCTCCTTCCACCCTAGCAAGCAGTCTTCCACAAGTTCCTTAAGCCTGCAAAAACAGAATCCTTGAAAGGTTCAATAGAAATTGTAGTGAAGAGAGCGACATTTTTATCATTTATCATTTGAAAGAAAAAGACAAGGGTAAGATAAGGACTTATTGTTATTTATGGGTCAAAAATTCTATTTGACATGAAGAAATCTGTGTTGCTGGGATATATCTTTGAGAACATATTGTGTGTGTGTGTGCATATGTATGTGATGTGTGCATGTGTTGGTACATGTATACACATGTGTACACATGTGTGTATGCATGCACATGTGTGCACCCATGCGTACATGTCTGTATACGTATGTACATGTGTGAGAATGTGTATATGCGTGTACATGTGCTTATATGTGTATGTGTATACACTGATATGTGATTAGGCATGGGTATGTGTAGATGTATGTGTATGTGTGAGTATTCCTGCATGTGTGTGTGTACATGTGTGTATGTGTAAGTGCACATATATGTGTATGGGTGGATGTATGTGAGTGTATATATGTGCATGTATGTGCATATGTATGGATATGTGTCTGTGGGTATGTGTGTGTATGTGTGGGGGACATGTATGCATTTGTGAGTATATGTTTGTGTATGTGTATGCATGAATGGGTGTGTATGTATATGTGTGGATGTGTGAGTGTGTACCTGTGTGAATATGTGTATGTGTATATATGTATATGTGTGTTTGTATGTGGTTATGTATGTATGACTATGTATATGTGTATGTATGTGTATATGTGTGGTTGTATGTATATGTGTGTGAGTGTGCATGTGTGTGTGTGTATGTGTGTGTGTGTGTGTGTGTGTGTGTCTTGTTTAGGCACCTGGGCTTTTTAAACTGTCAGCAAGATGAGAGGGAAGCAGCCCACAGCGCCTCCTGGGAGGAGGCTGGTCAATGGAGAGGGAGGAGTGGTGGCTGGGGAGTGAACTGGGGCCTTCCCCCAGGACACCCCGCTCCCCCAGGGGGGAGGAATCACCTGCGGAGCATGTGGCCCAGGACTGAGCTACTGAAGCAAGTCATGATTCAGGATTTTTCACTTAAAATATTGCACATTTGTTACTTCTAGCATGAGTTTCAACTTTTGCGGAAGTTTTAGAATTAGGATCAAGGGATGCTAAAGACCTCAGCAATGTTCCCCAGTTTATGGATCATCAATTAAAGAACACTGCTCCCCTCTTCTGTGTAGCCCATGAGGGAGGACAAGAATCTCCTGCTTCACAGGTTAGCAGGGAAGAGGAATTTAGCAGAATATAAAAATATGCGTGCTGGATGGGAGGCGATAAGGACTGGCTATGAATAACATTAGCCTGCAATTCCAGCGGGAGACTGGCATCCGGCTCTGCTTCTACCTTGGAGATTATTAAATAGATACAAAGCATTTTTCAAAATCTTTTAATAGTTATACATTATTCTAAGCTTTCAATTTATGTGCCTTTCTTTTCCTTTGTGTTTATTTGTATCAGACTATTTCCCCTCGAATCCGATACACCTTTTACTTGGATTGCTTATTTCCAGCAGCAGGACGCTTTTGGAGCCTGAGACACATGGTCTGGTCTCTGCAGCAAAGGTCTTAGACATTCCAGGAAGACCTAAATGAAATGCATCCCAGTGCCAAGTTTAGGTGGCTCAGTTCCAAGTCCATAGAGCCCTGCAATTGGAGGCTCTAGCTCTGAGTCTGAAAACAAAAAATAAAGGACACGAACAATTTCTGGAAGAAGGCAGGTTGCGTTTGGTTTTGGTGGCTAGAGCTTAAGGACAGAGAAGTGCTCATTACTAAAGGTTTATATAAAATATCCTAAGAATACCAAGGAGTGATGAGAAATTCTCATGCAATTAATACCCACCCATGCATGCACGCACACATGCGCACACATACATATGGTCATGCACATACATCATACTGAATCCTTCCAGCCACTGGCCTCCACGGTGGAGGTGGGTAGGCAGGAGAGTTGGTAGCTGACCACTTTTGAAAGGAGGCATTGAATGGGGGATGTTCAGAGCGTGGGCTCTGGGCTCAGACAGGTCTGAGGTTGAGCCCTACACTCTGCTGATGGGTGACTCTGCACCTCAGTGTTTCCCTACTCATGAAATGAAACTGGATATACACACAGTAGATTCTACTCAGCAATAAAGAAGTACAAAATTATGTCATTTGCAGGGAAATGGATGGACCTGGAGAACATTACTTTAAGTGAGATTAGCCAGTCACACAAAGTGAAGGGTCATATGTTTTCTCTCATATGTGGAAGCTACAGAGTAATCAGGATACAAGAGGAACTTTAGATAATGGAGGAGAAACCCCAGTGGAGCTATGGAGGGGATCTAGGGGAGTGGGGGGAGGGAGAATTAATGAAGGAAACACATCCACTGACGTTATGTACATGTGTGAAATTACCAATGCCAATCTCAATATCAGGTATGGGGAAGGGGAAGGAGAGGGGAGGGAGCCAGGGGAAAGCTCACCAAGTGCTGTGTGCATGTACGACCCTATCACTCTGAACTACATTATGATGTGAGACTACAATGCACCAATAAAAGTATATTTAAGAAAGAAATAAAACTGGATAGCCTCGTGGGTCACTGTGAGTTTCACAGGAGACAGGGTAATTTGTGTATTTGGTAAACTTGTGTTTTCATTCTGCAGAAGGGTAAAACATCCTCCTCCGATTTCTCCCATCCAGATGCTCAGACTGAGCCAGGGTGACGGACTGTCCCAGTGTGCCTGGGCTTCCCTGGTTTTAAACTCCTCATTCCCTGCACACTGGGATGGCTAGTTATCTCATCTCCCTGAGCACTCTACCTATGGACCATCCCCATTTTTCTTTACTCCTGCAATTTGGGGGATAGCACCCTATTGTAAAACTGGTAAGAAAACTATTGGGAACACACAGCCCTGGTGGAGCCATGAGAAAATGGAACACCAGCTTGAGCCTGTCTCGATGGAGTCATGTGTCCCACGCCACATTTCCCTGCACCTGCGGGGGAGGGGCTTTCAGGATACTGAGATCCTGCACCAGAGACCAGGGCAAAGGAGGCTTGGCCCAAAGGGAAGGACAGGGACAGCTCCTGGCCTGAAGAGGAGGAGAGCTGTGTTCCTGGATACCTGGGCTGTGGCACAGAGGCCAGGGCGTTGAGGAAGGATTTGGATTTCTTGTGGCATCTGCTGGTAGGGAGATGGACCTTGGTATCATCCCCAGTATCAGCATGAGGACAGGGGAGGCTCCAGGGAGCTTGGACTGAGGGCTGGGAGGGGCCCCGTCTCTGCCTGACAGTGGGGAGATGGAGCCTGGCAGACACATCTCTGGAGATGCTGACACTGATCAGAAGCACCATCCTGCTGTGGCTGGGGAACCCCTTGTTTCTAGAACATTCCTCCTGGAAAATTCCTCCCAAGTAATCATGCCACAGCTCTTGGCAATCATCTTACCTTGAGTCTTGAGCATCTGGTAATTAAGTGGGAGTCTTCCAAAATGTGCCCCAGCACTGGGAAATACCTATCGACAGCTGCATTTCTCTTGGTTTGATCTGGTAAGTCAGGATATAAGAGATGTCAAATATGTGTTATATTTGGAAAAGGCCACTTGATTAGGCTAAGAATTGAGGTCAACAGAGCCAATTTTATGCCCTTTAAACATTTTTATTTATAATATCTGATTAAATTGTTTTTCTTGGTATTAAATGTAAGAGTGTGTGAAAATAAAACTGGAATTTTAAGATTTAAAATCTTTCTTTAGACTTTACATGGAAGATGAGAACATGAAGTAAAATGTATTTTTCTTAAAACATGAACAGTTTAAGTAACATTTAAATATTTCACATTAATGGCTTTATCAATATTTTTCAGTAAATGGAATGACTGGTGAAAGTGGTTTATGAGCAGACCGATCACCTATCTACCTACCTGTCCATCCATCCATTCATCCATTCATCCATCCATCCATCCATCCATCCATCCATCCATCTAACTATATACCTATTCATCCACCCATCCATACATTGAGTTATTTACTAGAAGGAACTGGCTCATTTGGTTATGCATGCTGAGATGTCTAGGCTCCACAGTGGGCAGTTGGAGACCCAGGAGAGCCATGGGTGTCATGGTGTAAATTACAGTCTGAGTGTGAGCCCAAAGCCAGAAGAAGAGCAGTGTCTCAGCTCAGAGATGGCAAGAAGAGGACTCAAGAGATGATGGATTCTACTCTGGATTCCAGAGAACAGAGGATCCAGAGTCAAAGGTTTCAGAGCAGCGGATTCCAGAGCAGAAGGTCCCAGAGCCCACCAGCAATGGGCAGTTTTGAGAAACTGGGAAACATGACTTTGGTCTGGGAAAAGTCCTCTGTACTATGCTTTCAAAAATAATTTTTCATGTAAAACAAGAGAAATGGCAAGAGTAGGAAATGCAATGACTCCAATTTGGAGGTTGTCCTGTGTTTCTCAGAAATGCCAATGGGCACACATGACAGTAGGCAGCATCTGTTTTCTTCAGTGAAAACCCTGGGGCAACAGCCTTTCTTCATCAGCAGGTACTGGATCAGCACTGATCTGCTGAGAATATGTGGGTCCTCAGTATTCCCTGGGGATTCACTTTCAGGGATAAGGATCTCCAAACCAGAGCCACATCCTCAGGACGAATGACACTTCCTATTGTTTTGTGAATTTTCTTCCATGTCTCCATTTTAACTTTCTGTTTGTCAGTGATGATCTCAGCACTTGTACACAGAAGCTTGGTGATGAGGACTTGTCTGCGTTCCCTTAAATTCAGGTGATAACTTTTAATCTGAAAATTATCGTATGGGTGATCCAGTACAGAATAGAATAGTGTAGAACACTACACATGTACACGTGTGCTCACACAGGCAAAAGCAGGATACACATGCAGGCGCACACATGTATACACATTTTTACATTTATTGAGTCATCTTTAGGCATTGGGTCGTGTTCTTGTGTTATTTTTATGCAAATGTCATGTAAAAATCACTGCAGTAGTCACTGTGGATGATACTCAATTGTAATTTTTGCATAGCAAATTCATCCACATTTTTACTCAGGTGTTACCCAAGTTCCTGGCATCCTGGTGTTCCTGCAGAGACACCTCTGGGTGGTGGCCATGCCTGCGGCCACTTCTTCCTGGAGCAATGTGCCCAGGAGGAGCAATCAAGTGGTCCTCTGGTGACCAGGTCAGAGTCTACCTACTTTGAGAACCATAGGTCAGACAGAAGCACAACTGTGGTCATTTTGAAGCCTGTGTGATAGACATGATGACACATTCCAAAGGTAACCTGTGGGGAGAAGACAAAAGGCTCCGGACCACTATCTGGAAGGAGAGACACAGAAATATCAGAGTTTGCGGTAAGGAACAGACTATTGTGCTTTGCTTTATTTCAGTCTGTCCTCGGCATGGATAGCACGGTAGCCTCCTGAGAGCAGATCCCATAAAGCAGCTAATAGGAAGTTTTACAAGGTAGGTTTCCATTTACTACCTCCAAGAGACAAGCAGAACCACAAATAGAGAAATCGATGCCCTGTCAATCAAACTTTGCAAAAGCTCCCTGGTCCATTAAGCATCCCTGGGCTAATCACCGACGGAGAACAATCAGCAGCACGTGGAAACAGACTTCCCTTCAGCTCCGCTGTCAACCCCAATCTCTGTCGAGCTGGTTGAGTTTTATGTGGGTCTTTTAGGAGATGGGCTCCTCCTCCCGCCGTTCATTACTGCAGACAGCTCTGATCACACTGATCCGATTTAGACAGAATAAAGGGGAAGCTGTCCTGGGAGAAGTGGGTGGACTGATGGAGGGCTGATTAGCATACTCAGAGCAGCAGAGGGTCCTGGGGGAAAGCCCCGGCCACATTTCTTCCTATGGATTTGTAGCTTGGAGTGGAGCAAGACCCATTACAGGCAGAGCAAAGGGTCTACATTTTAAACTCTGTTCAGCTAAAATCATTCTGAAAGCACAAAGAATTCTTCCAGTAGGTGAAAATATGGAAAGTTCTGTCACCAGAAGAAAAAAAAATTTAAACTATCGCAAAACTGTCTGCAGAGCCAGGACACAGGACTGCACACCCACAGCATGGTATTGGATGTTATGGTCCAGACTGCAGGTCCTAAGGTGCCTTCAGGTGGGATGCCATCAGTCCAGAAAATAAACTCCCATTCAGCCTTTCTGGGTGCAACAGTAGCCTGCTTTTGACAGGCAGCGGGACACAGTTCCTTCTATGGTGACTGTGGAGAATGGAGACCAGCCAGGGCTTCAGTCCTTGGGTTGTAGCAGCGGCCCCTGCACAGCCCATCGCTGCTGTGTGTCCCTCTTGGACACCCTCCTGGCCCAGCCACTGGGCTGTGCCCATGTTGAGGATAGCCCTCAGCAGAGACGTGGCTCTGCCTCAGCGGTCACCATTTAGTGATGGAGTTAGACATCACTCCAGTAATCCGATAACCACGCAATCTCACCTAAGGGCCCCAGGTTGTAAATGCTGAGAGGGAAGGATCATGCTGCTGGGGGGTGGGGACAGCTTAGGCTCTGGAAAGGGCCATGGAAGTCTTTTCTGGGGGCTGGGTTGAGGTTCCTGGGATGAACAGACCATGTCAAACAGGATGGTGTGTTGGCAGAGCAGGGATGTAGACAGAGCCTCATATGTAAAGGCTCAAAGGCAGACAGCTGGAAGCAGGTGGGTTGGAGCACAGAGAAGCCGGAGCTAGTCTGAGAGGAGGCTGGGAGAGTCTGCCTGGACAGATTGGGAGGGTCTGCCTGGACAAGGATGGGACCGTGGTAATAGCTCCCCATCTAAATATCTGAAGAAATAAATTGTATTTAAAGTCAGGTCATCAGTGGAGATATTTTGAAGTCAACTATGGTTTTAAAAGTAATTTCGTTTTATCATTTATACATGGTGATCTTGGTTAAGGGTTTAATCAAAATGTGGGATAATTCAGGTATTTAAAAAACTACATTTGGGGCTGCTCAAGGGGATAGAAAATCTCACTTAATATATCCAAATGTAATAATATAAAATAAGAAAATTCCAGTAATTATGAAAGTCACATTTAGCCACTGTCTGGTCTATTTTTAAGTGTTATTGCCTTTAAACATTTCTCCATTCGTTACGCTCTGGTAAAGCGCCTGTTGGAGGAAACTGACATTGTTTTCACCTCAAGACCATCCACACTGCCCCGACTCTGCAAACTGAGGCCAGCTTGAAGAAACAGCTCGTCATTAGAAGCTGCCTCTTCAGGTCCTGTGGCTGTTCGTGACCTAAGTATAGGACCTTTTCCCAGACATGGAAATGAGCAAATTTGCCATGTAGAACATTTCATACGCAGAAAGAAAACATCTCAAAATCTTTGGTACTGTGTGGCTAAATATTGAAAATGGCAGAAGGAGAATAGAACTACACACTAACATTTCTTTCAATTTGCAAGCTTTAAGAAATGTGGGTACTGAATGCGGTTGAATGAAGAAGATGCCCACCCAGGACCCAGAAGCCCACCCTCTGCCATTGCTCCACCCTCACTGACCTGCCCATGTCAGACCTTAATTAGAGCCTTTGCCCAAGTCCTGGGCATCAGGCAGGGCTGAGCTATGGAAGGACTATGGAAGAACAGGAGCTCGTCTTTAAGGCTGATTAATCAATACCATGATGTTGGCACACAGGACTTCAAGGCTCTGGTCTTTCCTGGGGACCGAGGATGAAGCATGGAGGATTTCCTGTAGGACCAAGGTCTTCAACTTTAGCCACACAACAGAATAGAATTTGAAAACCAACCAGGTCACAGCCCGGAACGATTAAACCAGAATCTCACAGTACGAACCCAGGCATCAGCAGTTTAGGGATCCCTGGAGAGTCCAGTGTGTGCCAAGACAATCCTGGAGGAGGCGCTGCACTGAGGGTCACAGGAGGAGCTGCTCCTGCCCTGCTGCCCCCAGGGCTTCAGCTGCAGTTGTCCCCCAGTCAGGAGCATGTGTCTCAGAAGAGCCTTTGCTCTCACCATGGGGAAGAGGGATCGGAGGTTGCGGCAGTTCCACAGGGACCAGGGAGTCTAAACGAATCTGATCCCGGTGACTGCTTCATCTCTGCCTCAAGCAGTCCCTGCCCTGGAGACAAAGCCTCGGCTCCCCTCAGGGCCCTGCAGGTGCTGCATGTAAAGCACAGTCACTGTCCTGAATGCCCTGTGTCCTGGAGCAGAGTCCTGGCTGGGCACAGTGGCTCCCTGGAGTCCCCCCTGTTCCAGGACAGCCACGAAGTGCCTGCTGCAAATGGTGTCTCATGGCTCCGGGGCTTCTTGTGAATCTCAGTGTGTATTTGTTGAGGAGAAACATGGGAATTTAAAATGGGGATTCCGACAGAGCTTAGGGGAAATGCAAGCCAATTACTTGCCCAGGTCTGTGGAGAGGGAAAGGCTAGGGGTTCCTTAGTCTCTTCTGCTAATACAGCCAGTGCAGAGTGTCAGCATCCAGGGAATCTGAGCCAGGAATCCAGTTACCCCTGGTGCAAAGGAGAGTGCTGGAATTGGGATGGGAGGTGCCTCCCCATGATCCATTTGGATCCCCACTTCTTCATCAGCACCCAATAGTGGGGTCACATGATTATCCATGGGCTTTAGTGCAATGGGATGCCAGAGTCTCTGCTCAGTCCACTGCTGGTAGTCAGGTGCTGGACCCTTCTCCTAGGCCCATCTGTGTGCTTTCTTGCAAGATGCAGTCTTAGCAAGGAATTCTAAGTCAATTTAGCAAGACTCTCCCATACCTGACCACTCATGATAGCTGATCCAATTGGTTCCTTATCTTGTAATCCCCAAGGTGATGTCCGGCCACCCTGCCTTCAGCAAGAATTTCATAGGTCACTTTGTCCAGGTTCCCTTCACCCCTCCTGCTTCCTCTTAGGAATTCTCCACCCTCTGCCCCACCCTGCTACTTGGCTGTCAATCCAGATTATTCCCGCTGAGTCCAGGGTTGAGCTGCCTCTCTCCCTGTTGCAAGATTGGATTGCACTGCCCTCCATGTTGTACTAAGTTCCATTGGAGAATCTGTCTCTAACAGGGTGCAGGGGCTTGGAAAGAGGGATGGTGGGAAGAGAGGAGCCTAGTTCCTGATTTCTGCCACCTGCTCTCCTTTCAGAAACATGGGGGTCAGAAAGAACCGCTGCAGATGCTACTGTGAAATCCCGTGGGGCTGCGCTACAACCATCGCATTTCCACACTGTAGAGTCACTCCTTCATCCCACACAACTACAGTGTGGCTTACCTTGCAATAACTTCCAGGGCTTTTCTGAAGTGTGCCCACTATACATTAGTCCAGGTGTAGTGACCAGGAAAGGCTGCACCTTTAAGTGCATTTTGGAAACATTATGTTACAAAATAAATAAATAGTTGCTTTGTGGCAAAACTCCTGGAAACCTCTGGTGATTGACATGCATTTTGGAGACAGAAATCCTGTGCAGTATCTCTCAGATTTAGGTAGCCACAGAGGATACCTTTTTCTCCATTTAATGCCTCTCTTGGGACTATTGTTACAGAAAACACACTTTGGAAAAATATAGTTTCATACCAATTTTAGATGCATTGAAAACAAAAAAACAGAATGAGCTATTATTATGCACAAGTAATATCTAGGCAGAGAGGGTATAGTTTATGCCCGACTCTGGGAATGTGGGCTCTCAGGAGCAGGCTTGCATGACGAAAATGAAGAAGGGAGGTGGGGTAGACGGATGATGTTATGGGGAGCCAGGGGCAGGGATGACCCTCCCAAGTGGGGTTCTCATGTTCCTGGTTGTGGCACCTCTGCCAGGGTCTACTGGTGCCTCATCTACCATGGGAAATAATCCCCCTGCCTGTGCCTGGGCAATCCAGCCCCCAGACCCCATCTTGGAGCTGCTTCCATCCTGGGTAGAGTTTCCTAGGCAACAAGAAGCAGAGATTTGCTTGTAGAAACACCAGGGAGTTCTCTGCAATACCACCTGAGAGCATGGGGCAAGTGGGACTGGCAGGGAGGAGAGGTGAGCTTTCATCCTTCAGAATGCCCCAAAGCGTGGCAAGTGGACAGAGCCTCTGTATCACACACAGACCAGCCATTCCCAGGAAAGAGGTTGGACCTTTGGTGAGGACACTCTCTTTAGCCAACTGCAGTTCCCAGAGAGGGCTAAAGCTGGGAGCCCTGCATTGCTCCTGGATGTTGGGGAATGGGAGGCTATAATTTGGATCTGGAATGTCCACCAAAAGCCCTCAGTGCACCACCATTGGGAAGTGGTACAACCTTTAAGGGGTGGGGCCTAGCGGGAGGTCTTTAGGTCATTGGAGGCGTGGTCTTGAAGGGGACTGTGTGACATTGGCTTTCTCCCCTCTCTCTGTTGCTTCTTGGTTCAGGGTGAGCAGTTTGGTTCCACCATATGCCCCTGCCATGATGTGCTGTCTCCCACCATCTCCCAGAGGCCTAAAATGATGTGTCTGCCTAATCATGGGCATGAGCCAACATGAGCCTTTTGCTTTATAGATTAACATTTCAGGAATTTTGTTAAAGTGGTGGAAAATTGACTAAACAAGGGCAGGAGTCAGGTGGTACATCAGAGCATATACCCTGTAACTCAACAGCACACCTAGCAGAGTGAAACTCAGATTAAGGAACAGTTAGATGGGATGGGTATATATAAGAGCTTCAGGTTCTATATTTCTCTTCAACTTCAAAGATATTAAAATGTTAAACTTCAATAACTGTATTTAAAATTTTACTGGGATATTCTCAGTCTGTGATTTGGCAACTTGAAATACAGATTTTTATTCTGAATAATGATGATTTAATATTTAATATTGTCAAATGTCATTTCCCCAATAATTATCCTATAATTTAACATGATTTCTGTCAAAATCTTACTAGTGCACTTGAAGAAATACAGTAACTGATTCTAAGACTTGTCTGGAAAGATAAGGGCTCAGAGAACTCACTCTTCAAAACAACAAAAGTATGTCATAGCTATGGTGATTTGAAAAGCGTATAACTAGTGCAGGACAAGTAAATAAAACAACAAAGAAATGCAGCAAAGTAGAGAATCAGAACCCTGTGCGTGTTCATGCAATCTTGGTCTATTTTGTGCTGCTATAACTGAATATTTGAGGCTGAATGATTATTTTTTTTCGGTACCGGGGATTGAACCCAGGGGCGTTCTACCTCCGCACCACACCCCCGGCCCTATTTTTTTTTATACTTTATTTTGAAACCAGGTCTCACGAAGTTGCGGAGGGCCTCATTAGGTAGAGAGAGAGAGAGACAGGAAGAGAGAGAGAGAGAGAGAGAGAGAGAGCTGAGGCTGGCCGCAAACCCGGATCCTCCGGTCTCCGCCTCCCAAAGTACTGGGATTACAAGCGTGCGCCACCACACCCGGCTTGCTGAATGATTTTTGAAGACTAGAGGTTTACTTATCACAGCTGCAGAGACTGGGAAGTACAAGATCAAGGTTCAGCAGCTGGTGAGGACCTTTGTGCTGTATCATTCTATGGCAGAAGGCAGAAGGACAAGAGAGAGACCAAACTCTCCTTTCACGATGAATCATTCCTGGATAACAGCATTAATCGGCCCATGGGGTCAGAACCCTCCTGGCCTGTCACCGGGTGTCACTTCCTGAGTCAATGCACTGGAGATAAAGCTTCCAGCGTTTTCTTTTGCACACACATTCAAGCTATAGCACAGGCAAAGGCAGAATTCTGTCACAGAGGACAGGCTGCGTTAATCAGCAGAAAGTCCTCGGGCAAACTGATTTCTGGGGCTCTTATTGAAACTCCATGTCACATTGTACACATGGAGTTTACATTTTTATATTTCTACATGGATTAAATGTTAAAATGCTAAAAGTAAAACAAGAAATGGTACTGGAGGCTGTAAAATATGGAAGGCTATTTTTTAATCTTGACATGCAAGAAGAGACCCACCAGAGAAAGAACCTCAGGCCCAAACAACAAAGGCAAATTTAACATATTTGTACCCAAATGAAGCGGCTCTGCAAGACAGAAGAGTTTATGGGAGGCCATGGTTTCTACAGAGAACAATAAGACAAGTGAGATGGAAGAAAGAAATATCTTCTTGAGGCAGAGGCGTGCAAGAAAAACCTTGGCCAGATGAGCTGGCTTCTGCAGCAAGTTCATTCTGGGAGTTAGCTCATTCTGGAGATAGAGAATCCAGCTTTTCCCCAAGGGAATAGAGGGTTATGGCTTGGATATAGAATGTTCCCCAGAAAAGCTCGTGTGTTGGTAATGCAGCAAGATTCAGAGGTGGGCATGGCTGGAGGAGTTGGGTCACTGGTGGCTTGGTCTTGAAAACTCTATCTGTCCCTGGCTGATTCCTGTCTGTCTGTCTGTCTGTCTGTCTGTCTGTCTGTCTGTCTGATTCTGGACACCATGAATTAGGGAGCTTGCCTCTGCCATGACATGTTGCTGCTGGGATGTTTCTGCCTTACAGCCTGCCAACCATGGACTGACCTCTGAAACTGTGAGCCTACATAAACCTTTCTTCCTCTGAGTTGGGCTTGTCAGGTATTTTGGTCAGAGCAATAAAAAGTTAATGGCTATCATGAGGTAAAAGCAGAAGAGCCTGTGGCAGAGACCAAGGAGCTATTGGGGGCTCAGCAAAGTTTTCCTCAAGAAAACTGTCAAATTCCTGGAGTGCCCTGAGGTAGGAATTAAAAGTTGTGCATAAAACTTCTGATAAGTATGAGCATTCTGTTACTTTTATGGATCAAGGACCAGATTTGTGACCCTCTGTGGAGGATGCCAGTCATGCAGATCAGGATGAGACACAGATTTAGTACAGCACAGTTCCTGCTTGGATTGAGGTGATCAGCCACACTCTATTGGCTCAGTGAAGGAAAGATGATCCTTTTCAGGAAGATGATAATATCATTAGACACTACTATACACACAAGGTCTAGTATTCAATAACATAGCATCTTCAGAAGGCAGCATGGTGCTACTGAAGTTAAAGAGATAAAATGGACAATAGAAGTAGATCAATGGATGTTGCAAATATTTGAGCTACCTGACAAGGATGTCAACATAACTATCAATTAATATGCTAAAGAAAATAGATATAAGCCGGGCGTGGTGACGAACACTTGTGATCCCAGTACTTGAGAGGTAGAGACAGGAGGATCCGGGTTTGCAGCCAGCCTCAGCTACTTAGTGAGCTCCTCTGCAACTTAGTGAGACACTGTTTCAATAAATAATAAAAAATATGGCTGGAGGTGGAGCTTGGAGATATAATGCCCCTGGGTTCAATCCCCAGTATTGGAAAAAAAAAGAAAAGAAAATAGATATAGTATGTGGAGAACATTTGAAAAATAGGGAATATTACCAAAGAATAGAAATTTATAAATCAAACAGAAAATCCAGAATTAAAGAAATAACTGGTATCAATAGTCACTGGATGAATGAACAGCAGATTTTTAACAGCAAAAGAAAGGTTTCAGAAACTGAAAGTAAGGCTCACAGGACCTACCCAAACAAAAGCATGGTGAGAAGAATCAGGTGAAAAGAGACGGCAAGAGTTAAACTGGGCAGGATGCAAAGTTCTAGAATATCTGCAAGCAAAGCCCCAGAAAGAGAAGACAGAGGGAACAGAAGGAAGGAGACTCACTGTGTGTGGACAAGAGTCTTTGGAAGCTGAAAGGAAACCCAGGAGGCTGAGGTGGCTGGAATCCAGGGCAATGTGCTCACAACAAGGGGGTTTCTTGAAGAAAGAGCTCCAAATATGTGCTCGGGTGCCCTTGAGTCTTTAGCTGAAGTCTAGTCTGAGAACACATGGAGTAAGGTTCCTTGAGTCTGGACAGAAACAGTGGCCTGTGTAGTAGGTTGGGCAGGTCGGGGCTTACAGAGGACCTGGAGCTCCAACCGGTCAAGTTGAAGAGACTGTGCTGGACACTCACTGGTCTCAGTAGATACCCAGACACCATAAAATAGCACAAAATCAAGCAAATAATAGAACAGACAGATATGCCACTGACACTTATCCCAATACCATTTAACTTCAAACAGGAAATAAAGCGTGAAAGCTTAAGATATAAAACTTCCAGGAAAAATGAGAGGAGAAACTTTTGGATTCAGAAGAGATTCTTTCTTAATCACAAATGAAAATGTTTGATAAGTTGGATTTCATCAAAGTAAAAACTTCAAAAACTTCCACTCTTGGAAAACAAACAAGCAAAAAAAAATATCAACACATGAAAAGATGAGATAATGAGTAGGAGAAGACATTCACACTATATGTAATTGATAACACACATGTCCAGAACATAAAAGAGCAACTCAATAAGAAGATAAAACTACCAAATTCAATACTGGCAAAATGAGGTTATTTCTCAAAAGATGATATTTGGATACTCAGCCAGTACATTAAAAGATATACAGCATCATCAGTCACTGGGAAATGAGAATTAAAATCATGATGAGGTACTACTCTTTGGTTACTGGAGAGGCTAAAATGATTGTTTTAATGACAGCAACAAGTCAGTTGCGAACCTGCAAGAACTGTAAACCTCATACTTTGGTGGAAGGGATTTAAAATGGTACAACTCACTTGGGAAATGGTTTGGTGATTGCTTGTAAATATAAACTCACACGCACCATATGATCCAATAACTCCACTCCCGGGCATATATAACCAAGAGTCATGAAAACATATGTATGAAACCAGATGTATATATTAATGTTCATTGTGGCCTCACTCCTATTAGTACAAAACAGGAAATATTCTGCAATAGGGGAATATTTTAGTATACCCATATCATTGAATAATATTCAGCAAAAAAAATAAAGTGCTGATATGCATGATAGCATGGATGGGTCTCAAAAACATTATCACCAAAAGAAGCCAGATACAGAGAGCATAGCCTGCATAATCCTTTTTATATTCTCTGGAACTCCAGAACAGAACTAATCCAGAGACAGACGGCTGTGGCCTAGGTGGGTGTGGGAGGAGACTGACCAGAGGGGAAATAAGGACCTTTGAAAGGTGCCACAAAGGTATATATTTGTCAAAACCCATCAACTTGCTCACTTGCAATGGGTACATTCTACTTCAACAGACTCAACACACAATGTCATACCATCCCCATTCGCAGAATGATGTCAATGAAAACACTAGATATTGAGTGAAGAAATCTGGAGCTACTAGAATGCCCTGTGCTGCCGGCAGGAGTGTAAGTCAGTGCAATCCTCTTGGAATCCAGGTGGCAGTCCTACCAAAGCACAACAGCATGTGACCTCCCAATTCCACACCCAGTTAAGGACCCAAGAGATGTGAGCATGTGCCCAAAGGGCACATGGGCCAGGATGTCATCACAGCACCACTGGCTATGGCTACAAACTAAGAGCATCCAGATGCCATAAATGGAGGAAGGATTGTAGTGGAACGTCAAATGGCAATTAAACTGGACGCATTGTAACTACGTGCAGCGATATGGATAAATCCCATAAATCTGTTTCTGCCAGTCAGAAGACATATGCAGTGAACACACCGGTGAGAATCTAGATGCAGACTCCAGAACCAGGCCGGCACCTCCATGCTGTCACAGGAGAGCATGGCTTCCCTTGGTGGAGTTGGGGTGTTTGGACCAGGAGTGGACTTGAGGGGCCTCTGGACTGTTGCTTGGTCTGACTACTGGCTACACATATTTGCAAATTTGTGAAAGGGCAAGATACACATTTATGATACTGCAGTATTAACACACTTATATAGAATATCAAAACAGAAGACAAATATAAATGTCCCACTAGAATAATGCACAAGGTATTTGACAAGAATTCAAAGAAGTACAAATGGGACTGAGTAAATAGTGGGGTGTATCAGTCCGTGTGGGGACTCAGGAGGCAGCTGTCTTTTTGCTGGCACATTCTTTCCTATTTTGGGTAGAACAATCTGGTAAGTTTGTTTGTATAGGTGCTCTTGTATATGCAGAAATATTCCATCATTAACACTGAAATACTTTAACTGTGATGACCCCTGAGGAGTGTAACCAGCTGGGTGAGAGAATCATTGTATTGATCCTTCAGTAGTATGTTAAGTATTGATCAGCCATTTGGCCTATTTGTTCATTTAAAAAACTACATAAGTTCAGCAAAGCAACATCATCACTACCCCCAAAATCAATAGCTCTACTTTACCTTTTTAGAGACTTGATATAAAGGGCCTATATGTAACAGGGGTAAATCTAAGCAGACATGGAATATTCCAGCAGCCTGCAGTGTGACCCTGGATAGAGGGAAGAGGACTTCAAATAAGAGGAGGTGCCTGACCTCACCTGTGTCCACAGAGAGGGGCATCTGCTTACATTGCATAACATTTAACTTAGTTGTCTATCAATCATGATATTTTATAAAGGATGCTCTCAAAACTTTATCTTTGCTATAGAAAGTGATGATTCATTTGTCAGAAGAAATATTCAAAGCCAAACATTCCATAGAGAAAACAGAGGTAGGTCACACATGACCCTTCTTTTCTGCAGACATAGATTATTTATTCAAAATTAATGAGGTCAAATACTGTTCAGCAGAAAGAAAGAAGCTTTTGTCAGTGTGTGAGACAAAAGTAAGTTTGGAAACCCAGTGCTGTTGCAGGATTGTGCTCACTCCTGTGTTTTTCTGCAAAGGAAAAGTTTAGCAGGAAAAGAAAGCATGAGTGTTCATTGTTTCGGTAGGCTGAACTCCAATGTGCAACTGAGAATGGAAAAGGTGGGTGGGCACATTTGGCTTAGCACCTCTCTCCCTCATATTTAGATTTCTATTCAGAGTGGTTAAGCATTTAATTAGAAAAGGTAAGAGAAGAAACCACCTTAACTTGCTCAAGATATATCATATCAACTATATGATTTAACCCCATGAAATTTTATAAATGAAGAAATTTGGGCTCAGAAAGTGAAGTCACTCCGTGAAGCACAGCAACTAATTCAGACACCACTGCCTCTGACTCACAGATTCTACAATTCTGTGTTCCTGCCTTGATGTCATGCTATTTTAAAAGTACTTTTGATTTGTATTTTCCAAATGTCATAGGTACCTGGCAAAGCAGACAACCTGGTTCATTTGCTGTAATTGGGCATTTTGCTCCTGTCGAGGTGGCTAAGTACACAACGGCCACCTTGATTGCACTGGGTACCTCCCATTTCTCACTGAAGAATGGGTTCCTGAGCACTCCGATCCTATATGTAGTGATGGCTGTTATTCACAAGCAGCGTTGTTCCCTCAAACAACCACATGCACCCCAGCAAAGTAGCTACTGCCCTCCCCATACTGTACTTTAAGGTCTGCAAAAGCAACGTTCTGCTAATTGCTAAGGGGAGAAGAGATTTTATTTGGCAAATGAGCCAGCTTACTTTAGAAAAAAATTTAATTTCGACAACCAACGAGTAAAATGTTTAACACATTTTAAGTTCTTGTGCAGAACTAACTTTCAAAAAACACTCGCTTTTTGAACCACAAGAAGAAAAAATAGCTGGGGCAGAAACATTAATTTACATGTCAGAGAAGCAGCCAAGAAAGCACTGAACAGCTTGAGAATACAGTGCTGCCAAGTAGCATGACTTAGAAATTCAACTCAACTCTGCAAAGGAAACGTGTCCCTTCCTACTTCTGCAGAGTGCAGAAGGGAAAGTCCCAGGTAGCCCGGGACTGGTGGAAATGGTGACAATCACAGCCTGGCACCTGGCCTCACCTGCAAAGATGCAGGGCATGGGAGTAATTTGCTGTCAACCACTCAGGTGGCTACTGTCCACAGAGGGGCAGATGATTGGGGGTTGGAACATGTTTAAAGCCCCGTTATGTGATTGTCATTCACTGTCTCCAGTCCTCAGGCTGCAGAAGGATGACTTTATTTCATCAGCCAATAGCATAATCGAGAGAGCACCATAATGGAATTGAAGAAGTGGGTCCTGGTGCACAGACCTGGGCCAAGATGTCTGCAGTAATTGCTAAGGCTGGGACGATGCCTGACTCAGTCCCATGTCTTTGCATGTGGAATGCACCTGCACTGACAGTACTAAAGGAATATGTATTGTCTGAATGAATCCCAAAGTCATGTTGAATACGGCAAAATGGAAGCGACCTCTGATGTTCGCAGGTGCTACTTTGAATATCCCAGGTACTTGCTAGGATCTCAGAGTCCTCAGGAATCTGAGGCTGTTGGTGGTTAAGAAACCTGGTCAAGGCCACACTCCCTGTTAGTGACAGAGCTGTGATGAAGAGCTAGTCCTGCTTGTTTTGTGGAATCAAAACCTCTTTTCTCTCTAGTGTCTGTGATTGTGGCAGAATACCTGAATGCGAGAGATGGAACATCACTTTAATGATTTGTTGAGCATGGAGATAGACAGGAGTGAGTGGCTGGGGAGCACCGCAGGCCAGGTGGCGAGTCGTGTGTGGGGTGCTCAGCATGGCTTTCCCCCTCTATAGGCTTGCAGGAACCATGTGCTTGCCTATTCCCTCCTTCCCCACACATGCTGAGTACCTGTGTGTTCTGAGTTCAGCTCCCACTGAGGCACATGCTCTGCCCTCTCAAGTCCTGCTATAGCACGGGGATCTGACCCACAAGCAACGGTGTGCTGCATGCATGTTGGAGGAATGTTCCTGCTGCCCTGAGGAGCATCAAGGGGTGGGCTAGACCCATTTAGGGTATGTATGTAGACAGACACACCAGAGAGGTACATGCACCTTGGATCTCCAAGAAGGAGCAGATCCATATTGGGGGGTGATGGAGAGAGGTCATGGGGCTTACAGCTCACAACACAGGCAGGAAAGGCATCTGCATGCCATAGCAAAGTTCCTGGGGAGGCATTAGACACTGCCAAGCTGTAAAGTGACATATAGGCTTTGGTTTTAAAGAAATAACCCTGGTCTAA
>PVJS01026800.1:0-26721 GCA_004027185.1 Glis glis | reverse complement strand
TGAACTAGCTTGCAATCCCACCAACAGTGTAGAAGAGACCCAGTTTCCCCACATCCTCGCCAACATTTGTTGTTGTTTGACTTCTTAATGATTGCCATTCTTATTGGGGTCAGATGAAATCTTAGAGTAGTTTTGATTTGCATCTCCCTGATTGCTAATGATGTTGAACATTTTTTCATGTATCTATTGGCCATTTGTAAGATACGTATTGTAGATTGGATGGGAAAATTTTTCAGACAAGCCTAGCAGCACAGGAAACATTTCCCCTAGTCATTCAGGAGTACATTGGAAGAATAATTTTAAAAATTACTTTTCTCAGCTGAGCGTGGTGGTGCACACCTGTAATCTCAGTACTTGGGAGGCTGAGACACGAGGATCTCAGGTTTAAGGACAGCCTCAGCAACCTAGTGAGACTCTCAGCAACCTACTGAGACCCTTTTTCAGAATAATAAATAAAAAAGGGCTGGGGGTGTAGCTCGGAAGTAGAATGCAACTGGGTTCAATTCCTAGTACCCTCGCCCCACACACGCATGTACTTTTCACATTAAATGACATTAAATTACTTACAAATTATATCTTGAGTCATAAATTCCAATTCAATTCCAAGTCATCTTTAATAATCACCCAGAACATGGATTCTCAAACTGTAACAATATGTGCATATGATTGTTTACTTATTTTAGTCCCATTGCGTATTGATTGTAGGCTCCACTGAGTAATAAATTTTGCAAGCATAGGAGCAGTGTCTGTTTTATAAGCCAGGTAATACACAGGCTCACACACAATATCTGGCACAGTAGAGCAGTTAATAATGTTTTTTAAAATAGATAAATATTTGTATTTCTATTAGTGCTTAAAGTACTAAAAAAATTAACTCACTTTGAGATCTTGTTATAATGAAGGTTCCTTTTTTCTAAACCTGAGCTAGGTTTTGGGATTCTGCAGTGTGTTTTTGTTGTTGTTTGTTGTTTTGTTTGTGGAACTGGGGATTGAATCCAGGGGCATTCTACCTCTGAAATACACCCCCTCTCCTTTTTATTTTTTGGTTTTGAAACAGGGTCTTGCCAGGTGGCTGACAGTCTCACTAAATTGCTGAGGCTAGTCTCGAATGTGCGATCCTTCTTTCTCAGCCTCCCAAGTACTGGGATTACAGGTGTGCACTACCACACCCGACCTGGATTCTGCAGTTTTAACAAATTCTGGCTGATACTGATTTAGCTGGCTCAGGTGCCAGGAAATAGCCATTGTTTTCTTGTTTTTCCATTCTTACCCCTTATCTCATGTAGTCTATACATCAGTAATTGCCAACAGAGTCTGTGATTATTTCTTTGACATAAATCTAGCAAGAGCTCCATACATTTTAAACCCCATCACATGTCACTCTTTCCTTCACAAACTGTAGCTGCAGTGATGTCAATCACTCACTCAAGTTGCCTTCTCTCACCAGCTGTGCAGCTGTTACAGGTGGTGTCGTCTCTCTGGATCAGTCCACGCCCCACCTCTCCGAACCCCTGGATCTCTTGTTCTTCAGGTCTCTGTGCAGAAGTTACTAACATAGATAGGGTTTTCCTAACCACCTTCAGATAAGAAGTGACTTCTACTCCTTACTATTCTCTAAGCAAATACACATTCATTTTATAAATACTGAAGAAATCCACTTTTTTTTTTTTGCGGTACTGGGGATTGAACCCAGGGGCATTCTACCTCCGAGCTACACCCCCAGCCCTATTTTTTGTTCTTTATTTTGAAACAGGGTCTCACTAAGTTGCGGAGGCCTCACTCATGAACCTGGATCCTCCAGTCTCAGCCTCCCAAGTACTGGGATTACAAACGTGAGCCACCATGCCCAGCTAGAAATCCACTTTTTAATCATGTTCTTGCTTATTTACTTGATTATATGTTGTAGTACTCCATTGAGTAATAAATTCCACTACGAGTAGGAGCAGTGTCTGCTTTGTAAACCAACTAATATATAGGGGCCCACACAATACCTGGCACAGAGGGACAGTTAATATTTTTTAAATAAATATTTGTATTTCTATTAGTGTTAATTTTTAAATAAATATCTGTTTTATAGGTTTTTTAGCTATCTGTTCATTAGTAAAAGCAAAATTGATTAAACTATCTTACTGGCTTAAAAGTTAACTATGTTCACCTAATCCTAAAACCCATGACAAAGCAAGAAAGGGATATAGTTATATAAGATATACATATATATATATAATATATATATATATATATATAGTGGGTAATATATGTATATGATGTATTATACACACACACAATAATAATTAGGTGAACATAGTTAACTTTTAAGCCAGTCTCTAAATCAAATGTTAAGACACACTATAGGTAGTGAGTGTTTTTACTTAACACAAAAAGGTGTATTGAGAGAAAATGATAGCAACCCAATATCTACCTTCATGACTGGAGAAAGATTTTAGTTTGTTTCCACCACCATGGAAACATAAAAAGATCTGTACAAAATGTCTTCAGAACCTTAGTTAAAGGAGTTTAAGTTTAGTGTCTTTTCAACCTGAAATTGCTCTAGAAATCACTGCTTTGTACACTTCAAAACAAGAATTGCAGAAATTCACAAAATTCTCCCTGCCTCCTTTCCCCAGAACACATCTCTGAACTCCTAATTCCATTTTTAGAAGGTGGAATCCGATTTTTTTTTAATCAAAGCAATCTTTAGCCAGGAACACTCCTGTTCTGTTCTTTGAGAAGCTCGTCCCCAGCCTCACCCACAGAACTATAGACTCTATGGCCCAGGGGGAGAGTTCTGTTAATTGAGAATGACCAAAAAGTACTGCCAATTTGCTCCAGTGAGTCAGAGAACTTGGGAAAAGCTAAAAAGGCTATTCTCCCTTGTATTGATCCTTGTATGAAGCACAATCGCAGGTCCCCAGCAGTTTTCCCTTCTCTTGTTTAAAATCAGATGTAATTTACTGTTGACAAACAGCAGTGTAAGATGTGTTCGATTTGAGGTCACTTCTCTCCACTCTCCACTTTGATCCTGTATCGAACACCCAAGAAATGTTCAGTTATTTTTAGCTGACTAAGATTATACCGGCTATCCATAGGGACTCACAGCTTTACCTGCAACTTTATCTAACATCTACCTTTGAATAACAAAACAAAACAGCAACCCAATAAGCTACAGCAGGAAAGCAATTCCCTTTGATGACCACTGATTTATGAAGATAAGAACAGACATATTTTAAGACTAGGGGCAATTTATTTTTTAGGAGCATTTATTTTACTACCTATTATTTTTCTAGATTCCAGTATTTAAAAACAAAATCAGGAGAAGAAAGCAAAAATAATTATGTAGGATAGATACCATCTTAATATAGAGCAGAATTTAGAAGGGAGTTAAAGAAAAGGAAAATTATAATTACTAATCTGAAAAAGATAATTATGGCTGTTGTCAGAGTCCTGGGAGAGAAGAGGAGAAGTTATCCCAGATAAGAGGAGGAAGTCTTGGACTTTGGGTTGAAGAAGAGAACTCCTCCACTGAGTCTTTAATGGTGATTAGGTAGGTACAACCTAGTAGAGAAAAGGGAAGAGTGTTTAACGTGAGGGAAACTTGTCCTGAAGCTTGGGGGTCAGGTCAATGGAGAAGGCATGTATTAGCCAGATGTGGTGGCACATGCCTGTAATCCCAGTACTTGGGAGTCTAAGACAAGAGGATTGCAAGTACATAGCCAGCCCCAGCAACTTAGTGGGACCCTGTCTTAAAATAAAAAATAAAAAGGGCTAGGAGGGTAGCTCAGTGGTTGAATGCCTGGGTTCACACCCCAGTACTGCCATAAATAAGTAATAAATAAATCAAGTGGTCAAAATAATTTACCCAAAGGAAAAGTAGAAAAGTTTCTGGAAAAACTTTAAAGCTGAGAAAATATCATGAAGGCCCTAATATATCATAGAAAGGAAACTATCATTTGTCCATAAATATGAGGGGAATCTTTGAAGACTTGTACAAACAACCTGAGAGCGTACTATGTGAACAACACTGTGCTAAGTAAGTGTCTTCTCTTTATTATCTCATTTAATCTTCACATTAACCTTAAGGAATAGGCGCAGTGATGATCTTTATTTTATAGAGAAGTGAACCAAGACTTAGAGACATTAAGCATTGAACTTAGGGCTGCAAAGCTAATGAATGGTGCAGCCAAGTTCAGACATTCTTGCTCCATAGCCTGCATGTTATTAACTCCCTCACTGCTTCCCAAGAAGTGAAATAACATATCAAATTTGCCTTCTAGAAACATCACTTAGGTGACACTGCAGATCAGGTATTGATGAAGGTCAAATTAATGGAATGATAATAGGCTTCAGAGGAAGGCAGTTAATAGGTACTGACATAATGGAGGTGAGAAATAATGAGGACTTGAAATAGAGAAATGACCAGAATAAGAGATAATACATACAGAGAATTTAGAATACTACATTACCAGTAGAGACCAAATGTTTGTTTCCTCATGAAATTCACGTGTTGAAGCACCCAAAGGAACTATTTGGAGACAGGGCCTGTGAGGAGGGAAGTAAATGATGGAATTTCAATGAGGTCATTAGGATGTGGCCGTAATCCTACAGTGATGGTGTCCTTATAGGAAGAGGAAGAGATGCCAGAGCTACTTCTTTGCCACATGAGGACACAGAAGGAAGATGGTTGTGTGCAAGCCAGGAAGAGAGACCTCACAGGGAGATGAGTCAGCTAGTGTCTTGAACTTGGATTTCCCAGCCTCCAGAACCGTGAGAAAATCAGTTTTTATTGTTTAACCCACATAGCATATGATATTTGCTATGGCAGCCAGAGAAGACTAAGATGATTACCCTCTAAACATGGAGACAGTGGGAAAGGAGATGACTCTCAGGTTTCCAAAGTGGGAGTTTTTTATTTCCTCAGGATATGGAGCATAAGACAAATTAAAGGTACATTAAGAAAGAGGTTGAACAGTGTTAGTCAAAGGGATTTTCTGATGACATAGGATAATCATGGGGAAATAAATGTTCATTAGGCAGCTGACTAATGGAAATAGAGGTATTTAGTTTGGAAAGATAAATGTGTGCACTTCTGTGAATTGTATGTATATACATATACACACATTATTATATTTGTATATATATGATATATATATACGATCATCTCTTTCAATGATACATATGTATATAAATATATATATATATAATCTTATAAAATTTGATGGAAATATATATATATAGCCTTTTCTCTATAATGATGATGAAAGGAAATATGGAAAACTATAATTCCTAGTTTGGATTACATAAAAGTAATCAAAATGTAATATAAAATAGATTTAATAGTATATAATGTTATGCCCAGTAGTTTGGAATACTTTTTATGGACTTTATCCAAATTGTAAATAATATAAGCATGGGTTTAGAAACAAACAAAAAACACTAACCCAAAATGTTTTACCTATGACAGTCAAAATATTGTAGTTTCTCTAATAACATGTTATTATTGTGTCTCTTTTATCCTTGTTTTTATTTTTCCAAATATGAAACCAAAACCTGTGGATTATTAGTGTGTCACTAAGCAAAATGCCCTCTTTGAGTTCTCAGTTTCAGGCAGTGTGGAAAGTCAGTAATTTAGAATCACATGGTTATACTTTGAAAATTATGATTTCTCCCTCACTGTCTGTCTGTCTCTCGGTGACTCACCCTCTCAATGTCATAGCTGCTCCCTCCAAGAAACCCAGTTCCCAGGAACCACTGGGTAGTCACTCGAATTAGAAGTTAAACTATTTGTCATCTCCCTCGTATTTCTTTCACCCCATTCCTCATACTGGCCTCAAACTTCCTGAGAATCAAGCCCTTAAATAATTCTACTACTAAATTATAAAGTTTTGCTGTTGTTGTTGTCATTGTTGTTCTTGTTTTGATGAAATAGGTAAGTTTCAACCTTGTCTTCAAAGCAAAGTCACAGATATTGTAGTGAATTCTAAGACCTCTACAGTCCCTTTCCCTGTATTTGTTTTTCATACATTTTAGGAAAATCAAAGCAAAAGCCATTGAAATATTTAAATAAAATAATAACCACAGAAAAGATTATGGCTTCATGGCACCCTGACCAAGCAAAACTTACACTGTCCAATAAACAGCCAACAGAGGACTGCAGGAAACAAGCACACCACAGCATCCATCTCTTCAGTATTAGAGAAAATCATTAACATCTCAGCAAACACAACTTTTGTCATATTGTTTATTCACGAAATACTGCTTTTAGGGGTGGAGCAGAAGAAAATGAGCTCCCAAGAGATACTGAGAGTTATTGATCAGAAATGAAAAGATTGAATGAGAAGATAGTAGAGCCAAGAAGTCTGGAGAGGGTTGAGGTCAATTGTGTCAAATGTTTCCAGGAAGCAAAAGTGGAGAAAAAGTGAAAAGTGCTCACTGGCTTAATTAACACAAAGGCATGTGGAGATCTGAGAAGGTGTCAGGGAAATACAAGGTTCACAGTGTCACGGACTTGATCAAATTGAAAGATCAAATAAAATCTCTCAAAGAGCTCCTGGGAAGGAAAGGGAGGCGGACTTCTTAGTAGCAAGATGAATTTTTCTCCCCTCAATACCATAGAGAAGTTTGTTTGAAAATTTGCAGAATGAAAACAGTCAAGAGAGAAGTTGCAAGTACAACAGAAGGTAAAGATAATTTATGGATGAAATACTCAGAATGAAGTGGGAGTAGAGACAAAAACTACTAATTTACCCAAGTCAATTTAATTATGCATAATAACTCTTGATTCCTTTTGATAGTAATAGGAGGTTCAGAAGGGAGAATTTCTGATCATTCTTAGGGTATGAATTCCTGACTAGAGTGGCTGATTGATTTAATACAATTTAACTACACACACATATGTTTCATTGGTAATGCTGAAGTATTTTCAAGTAGATGACAGATATTATGACACATGAACTTTGGCAAGAAGGCATGATGTTACTTTAAAAGAGGTTATTATCTCAAAGAGAAATATTAGCAGGGATGAAAATGTATGATATATAGTCTTTTAAAAGATAATTTTTTCTCAATTGTTAATCTATAATGTGAGTGAGCTCTGCTGGACCAAATGTATTATTTTTTTTTCTGTGTAGGATAGAACAGCTAAACTTAATGCTATAAATAATGCAAAATATAAGCAACAAGATCAGATCTGATTCCCCCTGTCCAGTCTTTTATTTTACTACACTAAAGTCAAGAAAAGGCAATTTCAGGTCTGTCCATCCAGTGAAAATAAAAAGAGAATTTATATGAAAGTTGTAGATGCACATCACAACCACAAACTGTTCAATTTAGCCGTTTTTGAGAGAGAGCTGGCAGTCAATGCAGGCCAAGAGCCAGGCTGAGCTCAGCCACCAGGTGGAGCTGGGCGAGTCACAAAGGACAGAATCCCAGTGGTGAACATCATGGCTCCATGAAATGTCCCCAAAGCAGGTCAACATTTGCAGCATACCTTCTCCCTAAAACTGAACACACAGTGTCCAAGATGTCTGTGAATGATTCCTACTGAACAGGAGGCCAATAATGAAAATCAGTTTGAGAAACCAATGCAATATTTAATATGCATTACCAATAACCTAAGAATAAAGTGACTCCAAATAGATTGTTGCAATGCAACATGTAAAGTATAAATGAAAAATATGATCTGCAAAGTAAAACTAAAAAAATAAATTATAAATAAAAAGAAAATTTTAAAGTTGTCTACCTCCACAGAAATCAGTCTCCTGGACTCAGCAATATAATGAAAATAAAAAGATATGAAGACAGATACAAGGGTTTGAAGTAAAGTCAACAGAATAACAGTAGCATCTATAGCAAGGATAGAACCCTTTGCATGGCAGACATTCAACTTAAACAAATGGGGATGGAGTCCCTGGAAGCAGAAAAGACCACTGCACATGCCTGAAACCAAACCAAACCAGACATGTTACCAAAAAGAGGACGGGGCCAATGACAATCTCATCAGGCCTGAGAACCAGCCTTTTGCAACACAAGAGTTTTCATATGGCATAAATAGAGAATAATCAAAACAATTTGGGATTACTGTATCTATCCTGATTATTTATAAACCTATAAACAGATCATTCATAATGTAATTTTGCTAATATTCATGTCAATAATTTTTCTTAACATTTAAAAGAATCCTAACCAAGTGAGGTGGCACACACCTGTAATCCCAGTACTTGGGAGGCTGAGACAGGAAGATCGTAGGTTCGATGACAGCCTTAGCAACTCAGTGAGACTTTCAGCAACCTAGCGAGACTATTTCAAAACAAAAAACAAAATAGGGCTGAGGGTGCAGCTTGGAGGTAGAACACCCCTGAATTCAATCCCCATATAAATAAATAAACAAATAAATAAATAATCTAAATTTTGCAGATAACATTAACATATACAATTCCTAAGAGAAATATCTCAGAACATATATTGATAGATTCCTCTAAATATTCCATCAGAATCTGTGTCAGGGCAGATTTGGGTATTGATTAGAAGCATAGAGTCTGGAGTCAGACTGCATGAATTTGAATTTTCAAACTATCCCTTAGTGTGTGGCCATGGCTTATCTCCTCTAAGCCTCAATTTCCTGAAGAAACCTTAGAATAATCATAATTTATTTCATAGCATTGCTGTGAATTTTAATGATATAATACTTTGAAAGGACTTAGAACAGTATCTGAAATATTGTGAGCATTTGATACCTGTTTTCAATTCTTATTCTAGAATGAGAAATTCATTACATACCATAGAACTCTGGCACAGTTGCCTCCTTCTCTACTATGTTGTGGTCATCCAATTTTTACAGAAGGAAACACATCATTCTGATTCAACCGAAGGCAACAGTCTTCGGAATACCGATATGAACCTACGACACCTTTGACTTAGCTGTATGAAAGCTGAATCACCCAATCAAAGCAAAAGAAATCTCCTTGATTTTCTTGGTCATTATTCATGCAATACAACAAAGAAAAAAAAGTAATCTATTCTAAGAATGTATAGTGGAGCACAAAGGCTGGAAATTTAGTTGACAGGATAACTAAATGGTTTCACAGGTACAAAAGGTATGTTTAACCCCCACCTATCCTAAAAGGAACCAAGAAGTTTTAATCACAATCTCTTTATTACAAAACACACACAAACAAATAGCCTATGTAGAGAACTCAGGCCCATCACTTCAGTGCAACCTTAAAAGACATCTAAACAATATCAAAAGAGAAAAATGTTATATATTTAAGAGCCATATTTAATTGCTACATTTGAATTACTCTTTCTTTTTTCATTTATTTAATTATTTATTCATTTCTTTATTTACTGGAAATTGAACCCAGGGGGGCACTCTACCTCTGAGCTACACCCCCACCCCTGTTTTATTTTATTTTTTTAAAATTTGAAACAAAGTTTTGCTAAGTTACCACGCACTGGCCTTAAACCTGCAATCCTCCTGCCTTAGCCTCCCAAATACTAGGATTACAGGAATGCATCTCCATGCCCAGCACCAAAACATTTTCAGTTGAAAGGCTTTTAGTACATTGAGATTATGATAAAAAATTAATGAAATTTCTGGAGGTTTTATTTTGCATTATTATAATCTGTTTAGACAGGCTTAGAATATTATATAAATCAGAATAATCAGACTATCTGGCCACACCAGCTTTGGGCATGATCACATTAAAAAATCATTTCATAACTACTTTGTAGTGAGCTACCTGCAGTATTTTAGTAGCAGAATAAATCCAGACTACTCTAGAAAAATCTACAAAGTTTGTGTCCAGAATAAACACAAAGTCTTATCAATTTTACTCTTATTTTTAAGAATAAGTCCTAAGTTTGGGGATATATATATATATATATATATATATATATATGGTGCATTGTTCAGAGTGATAGAGGCATACATGCACACAGCATTCATTTAGCCCTCCCCCGGTTTCTGCCCTATTCCCTCCCCCTTCACTCCTTCCTGTGCTCAGCACAGTGATTGATTGATAAGTTTGTGTATATATATCATGTCCATTGTGTATATATATCATGTCCCTCCTCACATCTCCATCAGTTAAGTGGCCTTCTTCACTCATCAAAGGTTTCCCCTCCTTTGTCTGGAGTCCCTCCTATGTCCCATTTTCTCCCTAGCTTTCACATATTAGGGAAAACATCTGACTTTTCATTTTTTGTGACTGACTAATCTCATTTAGCATAATGTTCTCCAGTTCTATCCATTTCCCTACAAATGATACAATTTTGTTCTTCTTTATGGCTGAGTAAAATTCCATTGTGTACATAACCCATAGTTTTATAATCCATTCACCTGTGGATGGACATCTTAGTTGGTTCCATAGTTTGGCAATTGTGAATTGTGCAGCTATAAATATAGATACCCATGCATTACTCTGGTACTTTGGTTTCCATTCCTTTGGATAGATACTCAGGAGTGGTGTAGCTGGGTCATATTTGCTAATCACAGAATCACATAAAGTTTACAGCAGTGGAGAGCACACTTAATATTTGTTTATTGGGGTTTTAGCTTAATCCAGTGAAGTGCATTTGGTGATTACAGATTGACACTAAATGGAAAATTCTTATTGATTATTTTAATGAACATGTCAGCTACAAACACCTTATCTATAATTTCTCTCCACAATTCATTATTGACTACAGATCAAGCTTTATTTTTTATCTTGTCATTCATAGTTTTACAATACTTGGGGACTATTTTGCTCCAAGTTTATGTTATGATAAAAGTGAAAGATCAAATCTTCACAACACCACTAGACTACATTTCTCTTTTTTCCTCAGACAGACAAGGACATAAATGTGTAGCAAAAGGAGAAGCTACTTTTGTTATTTGGCTCAAAGCAAATCACATCACATATCAGAGAATTCATAACAGAGCATGGTTAGCTACAACTGTATAGTCCTCCAGTTCTTTTACTGTGAGAGAGAGAGTAAACAAAACAAGAAAAAAATTCTTGTTAATGGTTCTGGAGTGTAAAACAAAGAGAGAAGACTGAGGAAAATGAAAAGTTGCCTATAAAATGTTAATAATTTGAACAAATAATTCTGGGTGTGGTAATTAAGCTTAATTCCAATAAATATGGTAATTCCAATGTGAACTGTATGATATTCAGAGGATTCTAAACTGAAGGACTTTGTGTGTGTGTGTGTGTGTGTGTGTGTGTGTGTGTGTGTATGTGTGTGTGTATGTGTATGTGTGTGTTGCTGGGATTGAACCCAGGGGCATTCTACCTCTAAGATATAACCCCAGCCCTATTTTATTTTATTTTTTTTGAAACAGGGTCACACTACCCTGTGGAGAATTTTGCTATGTTGCTGAGGCTTTCCTCGAACATGTGGCTCTCTCTCAGCCTCCCAAGTATTGGGATTATAGGGCTGCACCACCATGACCAGCCCTTGACCTCTTTTTATATATATATACTTTTATTGGTGCATTATAGTCTCACATCATAACATAGTTCATAGTGATAGTGACATACATGCACATAGCACTTGGTGAACTTTTTCCAGGCTCCCTCCCCACTCCTCTCACTTCCCCATATAGGATATTGAGATTGACATTGTTAATTTCACATATGTACATAATGTCAATGGAAGTGATTCCTTCATTGAGTCCCCCCCCCAACTTGACCACCTCCTTGCTCTACTGCAGTTTCTCCTCCATTTTCTGAAGTACCTCTGATATTCTGATTACTCACTAGCTTCTGCATATGAGAGAAAACATATGACCCTTTGCTTTCTGTGACTGGCTAATCTCACTTAATAAAATGTTCTCCAGGTCCATCCATTTTCCTGCAAATGACATAATTCTGTTCTTTATTGATGAATAGAATTTCATTGTGTGACTATACCATTATTTTGTAATCCATTCATATATTTATGGATACCTAGGTTGATTTCATAATTTTTTTTTTGCAGTTCTGGGGATTGAACCCAGGGGCATTCTATCTTCAGGCTACAGCCCCAGCCCTATTTTTTATTCTTTATTTTGAAACAGGGTCTCACTAAGTTGTGGAGGCCTCACTAAGAAGCTGAGGTTGGCTGCAAACCCAGATCCTCCTGTCTCAGCCTCCCAAGTACTGGGATTACAAACATGCGCCACCACGCCTGGCTTTGATTCCATAATTTGAATATTGTGAACTGTGCTGCTATAAACATGGATATGCATACATTACTATAATATTCTGATTTCTGTCCCTTTTAAAAGATACCCAGGAGTGGTATAGCTGGATCATATGGGAGATCTATTCCCAATTTTCTGAGTAGTATAGCTGGATCAAATGGTGGATCCATTCCTAATTTTCTGAGTAATCTCCACACTGATCTCTATAGCAGCTATACAAATTTGAAATCCCACCAACAGTGTAGGAGAGTTTTTTCCCATATCCTCACCAGCATTTATTGTTTGACTTCTTGATAATTGCCATTATGATGGGGCTAGATGGAATCTCAATGTAGTTTTGATTTGCATCTCCCTGATTGCTAATGATGTATTTATTGGTCATTTGTATTTTTTCTTTTGTGAAGTGTATATTTAGTTAAATTGCCCATTTCTTGACTGGGTTATTTGCTTTTTTAGTGCTAAGTCTTTTAAGTACTTTTTATGTTCTAGATATTAAGTCCTCTATCAGAGGAATAGCTGGCAAAGATCTTCTCCCACTCTTTAGGCTCTCTCTTTAGAGTCTTAATGATTTCTGTTGATGAGCAGAAACATGGTAGTTTAATCACATCTTTCTTGTTAATACTTGTTTTAATTTCCTGAGCTTTGGGGGTCTTATTGAGGAAGTTTCTACCTGTGCATATATGTTGCAGTGTTGGACCTATGCCCTCCTCTAGTAATTTCAAAGTCTCTGGTCTAATTTCCAGGTATTTAATTCATCTCATTGACTATTATTCAGGCTGAGAGGTGAGGATTTAATTCCATTTTTCTACAAATGGATAATAAGTCTTCCCAACACCATTTGTTGAAAAGGCTGTCTTTTCTCCAATGTATGTGTTTGGCACCTTTGTTAAAAAAAAAAAACAATTGGTTATCAGTGTGTGGGTTTGTTTCTGTAACTTCTATTTTGTTCCATTGGTCTATGTGTCTGTTTTTGTGCCAATACCATGCTGTTTTTATTACTATATCTCTGTAGTAATATTTGAAGTCTGGAATTGGCATGCCTCCTTCATGGTTCTTATTGCTGAGAATTTGTGTATTCTGCATCTTTTGTTTTTCCATATGAAAATTAGGATTGATTTTTCTAGGATCTGTGAAGAATGACATTAGTATTGTGATAGGGGTTGCATTGACTCTGTAGATCACTTTTGTTAGAATGGCCAGTTTGATAATATTTATTCTGCCTATCCAAGAGCATGGAAGATCTTTCCATCTTCTAAGGTCTTCTTCAATTTCATTCTTTAGTGTTTTATAATTTTCATTGTAAAGGTCTTTTACCTCCTTTGTTAGATTTATTCATAAGTAGTTAATTGTTTTTGAGGTTATTGTGAATGAATGGAATTTTTTCTGGATTTCTTTTTCAGTGGATTCATGGTTGGCATATACAAAGTTACTGAGTTTTTAAAATTGATTTTGTATGCTGCTACTTTGTTGAATTTTTAAATCAGCCCTAGGAGTCTTTTGGTTGAGATTTTTGGGTCTTCAAAATATATGATCACATCATCTGCAAATAGAAATAATTTCAGTTCTTTTCCTATTTGAATTCCTTTGATATCCTTCTCTTGCCTTATCACTCTGGCAAGTGTCTCGAGTACTTTATTGATGATGGTGGGTATCCATGTCTTGTTCATGATTTTAAAGGGAATTCCTGCAGTTTTTCCCCATTCAATATGATTTTGGTTTTGGGTTTATTGTATATTGCCTTAATGATGTTCAGGTAAGCTCCTTCTATTTTGATTTTGTGCAGGGTTTTTAACATGAATGGGTATTGGATTTTGTCAAATGCTTTTTCAGCATCTATTGAGATGATCATATGATTTTTGTCCTTAGTTCTATTTATGTGGTGAATGACATATACTGATTTGCATATGTTGAACAAGTGTTGCATTCCTGGAATGAAACCCACTTGGTCATGGTGTAGAATTTTCTTGATATAGTTCTGAATGTGTATCACTAGTATTTTGTTTAGAATTTTTGCATCTCTGTTCATCAGGATATTGGTGTGTAATTTTCTTTTGTGAGGGATCTTTATTTGGTTTTGGTATTAAGGTGATACTGGCCTCATATAAGGAATTTAGAAGAATTCCATCTCTTTCAATTTCACAAAATAACTTATGAAGTATGGGGTTTAATTCTGTAAAGGATTTTTAAAATTCAGCTGTGAATCTGTCTGCACCTGGGCTTTTCTTTGATGGCAGGCTTTTTATTGCTGTTTCTATCTCTTTGCTTGCTATTGGTTGGTTTAGATTTTCTATATCTTCTTGGTTCAGTTTAGGCAGGTTTTATGTGTCTAGAAATCTGTCCATTTCTTTGGTGTTTTTCAGTTTATTGGAGTATAAATTGTCAAAGTAGTTTCTGATGATCCTCTGGATTTTCCTGCTGCCTGTGGTGAAGTCTCCTATTTCATTTCTGAGTTTAAAAATTTGGGTTGATTCTCTTTTTCTTTTGGTTAGGTTGGCTAATCTTGCTAATATTTTCAAAGAATCAGCTTTTTGTTTTGTTGATCTTTTCTATTGTTTTTGTTCTCTATTTTATTGATCTGCTCTGATTTTAATTATCTCCTGTCTTCTACTGGCTTTGGGATTAGTCTGTTCCTGCTTTTCAAGGGCTTTGAGGTGGGTCATTAGGTTGTTTATTTGGTGACTTTCTGTTTTTCTTCTCTGGGCACTCAGTGCTATAAATTTTACTCTTAAAACTGCCTTTAAAGTGTCCCATAGATTTTAGTATGTTGTGTCTCTATTTTCATGTAATTCTAGGAATTTTTTTTATTTCTCCCCTTATTTCTTTTATGATCCAGTCCTCATTCAAAAATGTATCATTCAGTCTATATGTATTTATGTAATTTCTTTTGGTCTTCCTGTTATTGATTTCTACTTTCATTCCAGTATGATCTGAAAAGATGCAAGGAATTATATTACCTTTTTTTTTTTAATTTGCTGGTACTTGCTTTGTGGCCCAGAATGTGGTTATTTTGGAGAAGGTTCCATGAGCAGCTGAGAAGAATGTGGATTCAGCTGTTGTTGGTTGGAATATTCTGCATATGTCTATTAGGTCTATTTGGTTAATAGTGTTTTAGGTCTGAAGAGTCCTTACTTATCTTTTGCCTGGAAGACTGTTCTAGTGGTATGAGTAGTGTGTTGAAGACTCCTAGAATTATTGTATTTGGGTCTATTTGAGACCTAATATCCCAAAGAGTTTGTTTTATAAAAGTGGGACACCCACTATTGGGGCATAAATATTTACTATCATTACATCTTCTGATGAATTGTTCCTTTTATTAGTAAGAAATAACCTGCGTTGTCTCTTCTGATAAGTTTAGCTTAATGTTTGCTTTGTTGGATATGAGTGTTGCCACTGCTGCTTGTTTTTGGTCTCCATTTGCACGGTACATCTTTTTCTATCCTTTCACCTTTAGCCTATCTTTGACTGTAAGGTGAGTTTCTTGTAAGTAGCATATAGTTGGTTTATGTTCTTTAATCCACATTGCCAGTCTATGCATTTTAATTGGGGTGTGTAGACCTTTGGCATTCAATGTTATTTTTGAAAGATGACTTTTGTTTCCTGTTATTTTGAATTATACTTTCTGTTTGATATTATGTTATTTTTCCTTTGCTTAGTTGCTCATCTGGTGGAATGCACGCTTTCTGTGTTCTGGTATTTATTTCCTCATTCTTCTTTGTGTTTTATTTCTTTATTTTCTCTAGTTCCAGATTAGTAGTCATGAATTCTTTTAGTTTCTGCTTGTCTTGGAAGGGTTTTCTTTCTCTGTCAATCTTGAATGATATCTTTGCTGGATATAGCAGTCTTGGTTGGAAGTTGTTTTCTTTCAGGGTTTGGAGTCCCTTGTATGAGTCCCTCCTGGTTTCATGACTTGGGTTGAGAAGTCCAAAGTGATTCTCATTGTTTTGCCCCTGGATGTCACCTGTTCTTTTTTTATAGATGCATTTAAGATCCTTTTCTTGTCCTCTATGTTAGTGATTTTAATTATTACGTACATGGAGAAGTTCTAATTTGATAATGTCTTCTTGGAGTTCTGAATGTCTCCTTTATGTGGATGTCTAACTCTTTTTCTATATTTGGGTAATTCTCTGATATTATTTTTCTGAAGAGATTTCTAATGCCCTTGGTTTGTGCTTCTAGACCCTCTTCAATGCTTATCATCTGTAAATTAGGTCTATTTGCATTAGCCATTATTTCTTGAATGTTCTGGTTGTGTTGTAGTATTATCTTTTCTATTTTGTTGATGGTATGGTCAGCTTTGAACAAGCTCTTTTCCAAGAGTGAGACCTTATTTTCCATGTGGTCAAGTCTACCAGAGATGGTTTCTATTAAGGTATTCAATTCATTTATTGACTCCTTCATTTCGCTGCAAGCCACTTTTTGGTTCTTACTTAGGGCCTCAATTTCTTTATTCATATGTTCTTTCATTTCCTGTACACTTTCTCTGCTATAATTTTTTGAAGCTTTTGATCATATTGAAAGTCAAAATTCTGAATTCTTCTTCTGGCATTTTCTGCAAATCAGTATTGGCAATCTCCCTTATTGTTGAGTTGTGGGAGTTTGTTGTTTCTTGTTGGTCTTCCTTCTCATGTTTTCAGAATTCTCAGGTTTCTATTTCTGTTGTCTCGGCATCCTCATCCTCTTTGTTTGAGAGTCCTATATGTCTATTTGTTATCCCTTTATAATAAGGTCTATGCTGTGGGTATATATTTGCCTTACCAAATCTGTCTCATATAACCAGACTACAGGCACAAAATCAGCAGGGTCAGAGACTAAGATATTCTGTTCAGAGCCTGCAGCCTGCTGATTGGGATTTAATACCCCACAGATACCACCACTGCTATGCTGTTTGTGAACCCATGAAACCCTGCAGAGCGCTGACCTCCAGTCATTGTTGTCACTCTGAATAAGCTCAGCAGGGCCAGAAATTACTATATTCTGAACTTGTGGCCCAGCTGGCTGAGCTTTGATGGCCTAGGCACACCACTGCTGATCTGCTGGTTGTGATCTCATAGAGCATTGTCAATCACTGGCATATTTGACCATCAGGCATAAACTCTGCTGGCAGCATGATTGGCTGAGTTATGTCACCCCACAGACACCACTGTTGGCAGTTCTGTGGTGATTGCTGAAGATCCTGCAGGGGTGCAGTGAACTGCCAACCCTAGGCCCCACCCACCCAAATGTCTCTAAGGACTGTTTGCTAGTTCTTGTTTCTGCTATGTCCAACTGTAGCCCCCACCACCAACTCTGCTGAGATGATTTGCCAACTCAGAGACCCTGTGGGTCTGTTTTTTTGCCATGCAAGTCCCTGTAGCCCTGCAGGTTCCTGCTGGGATGGTTTATAAACTCATGGTATTGATGAGAGCTGCTCGGATTCCCATAGGAAGGAACCTGTTCAGCTGCAGCCACAGGAGTTCACTGGGCAGTTTGACTGGTTGGTCTGTAGATTTACAGTAGTCTTGACAAGGCAGGATGTAGCCACTGGGATCCCTGCAGGAAGGGTCCTGTCATTTCTCATTCTGAGTTCAGCTGCAGCCACAGAAGTTCACTGGGTGGTTTGGTGGGGTGGTATGGGGAGTCGTAGTCTTGGAGTATTTGAGCGTGGAGAGAATGTAATTGCTTTTGATGATAGTTTTCTGAAATTGTTGGCTTGACAAGATTCTGCTTCTTCTTTACTGGAGTTGGTCTTCTTTGCTGGATCCCAGCAGCTGCCAGTCCCCACACAGCTTTGCTAAGATGGAGCCATCTCTGCACTCTGATCACCAGATGAGACACGTGGAGTTCTTTTCAGTCCTCTGCTCTCTGTGCTGCATCCAGTTCTACCACATTTCAACTGTCTTTCTTCTGTTGAATTCTGACTGCTTTTCTTCCCTTGCCAAGAAGTAGTCTTCCCGCTGATTGTGTTTCAAGTCTCAGAGAAACAGAAATGTACTATCTTCCTCTATTTTACCATCTTTAATCTCCCCTTTAAATTGTTTTTCTCAGGTATTGTTCCCTTGACTTCTTTTGAGAGACCAAATGTACTATGAGATTTGATTTTTTCCATATAGATAAAATCTGATGGAAAACAATATTCATAAGAAGCATATATCCTATATGCTTCTTGATTTAGATTTTCCTTATTATTTCATACTGGTAAACAACTGCCTTTTTATTGTTAGTGTTTGGATGTTACATGTATTAGCAGATATTGATAGTTCTTTTCTGTTCAAAATGTTCTAATACAGGCAGAAAGAGAGGAAACCCACCTGGAGAAAAAGAAATGCTTTCTTCCTTTCTTCTTCTCACGGCAAGATGCAAGTGGCCTTTTTTTCAATCATGCTTTCTAATTACTGATTTGAAGCATTCTGGAGATTAAAAATAAAGTTCTTAATTGAGTATAAATTAGTTTGGAAAATATCCAACTGGCAAAGCTTTTCTTCTCTAACATTTATTAGAATCAAGATGTTTCCTAATTGAAGAAGCTATAGTAGCTCTACATCTTTTTCAATCTTATATGTGCACCTCTTATGGGAAAAAGCACTGAGATTTCATTTTTTGTGGTTTGGGAGTTAACATAGGAGGTATAAATATATGAAAATACTCTCAGAACAGATTTTTATCAAATTAACTACTTCATTTCTTGAAGACTCCTGAGAAACTTCACATCAGCATGACCACAGCTGCCAGAAGGTTTTTATTCTTAAATACATCTAAGACAAGTAATCATAATACTTTATACAGCTTGAAGCAATGTGTATACATGTTTTAGAGAAGAGCCTGCATGACTAAACAATAAGCATCAGATATAAACCTAACTAAACCTCATTATAGATGTACAGACACCTTCTCCTACCTCCTCATCCATCTGGGCGTGTAACTAATTCTTCTTATTTTCTATGCTCACAAGACCTTCTTGTGTCAAGATGACTTTCACCAATTGTGTTATTTATCACATATTTTCATTATAAAATTATTAGTAAAGTGAATTTTTTTTGGCGGTACCAGGGATTGAACCCAGGGGCGTTCTACCTCCATGCTACACCCCCGGCCCTTTTTTTTATACTTTATTTTGAAACCAGATCTCACGAAGTTGCGGAGGGACTCACTAGGTAGAGAGACAGGGAGAGAGAGAGCGAGAGCTGAGGATGGCCGTGAACCCGGATACTCCGGTCTCTGCCTCCCAAAGTACTGGGATTACAAGCGTGCGCCACCACGCCCGGCAGTAAAATGAATTTTTATCATTAGTTATATTTAATATTTAGATTATTTAATTTGAATATATGCATGTTATATGTACATATGATCAGCTAATGAATATTTTCTACTATCATTGGCAAGATAAGATTATTTCAGCTAGGGCTTGTCTAATGAAAGGTAAAACTTCCCTTGAGTTTTCTCCAATAATTCATTAAGTAACACTTTATTTATTTATTTATTTTTTTTTTTTGCGGTACCGGGGATTGAACCCAGGGGCATTCTACCTCCGCGCTACACCCCCGGCCCTATTTTTTTTATACTTTATTTTGAAACTGGGTCTCACAAAGTTGCGGAGGGCCTCACTAGGTAGACAGACAGAGAGACGGAGAGAGAGAGAGAGAGAGAGAGAGAGAGAGCTGAGGCTAGCCATGAACCCGGATCCTCCGGTCTCTGCCTCCCCAAGTACTGGGATTACAAGTGTGCACCACCACGCCCGGCCAAGTAACACTTTATCAATAGCTGGATATATCCATTTTTCTTCAAACTTTTTTTTAACTCTTCCATCTATAAGACATAAGTTTAATAGACCCAAGGTAATTTGGTTGGCTGGAGATCTAAAGATCTCAGAGAATAGAAACATTCTGCTTTCACAACTGTATTTTGTCTACTGCACCATGATTAATAATTATATTTGGTCTTTAATCTCACTGAGTTTTCAATATGAAATCAAATACTTAAAACTTTGCTCTGAGATATATAGAGAGCATAATTGGGTCCCAATTATGACATTGACCTGAGGCCCCTTAAAAAACAGATTATGCATTCATCAAGAAGTTTGCCATAAATTCCCTTAAAGTGCATTATGTGATGTAACAAAACAAATGTGTCTATTTTCAAATTTGTCACTATAGCATTATTAAGCATCACTTTATTTTCCTGAATGGTTTATTATTATCACTAAAATAATGTTGATTAGGTAATCCTCCTATAAATAAGAAAACCAAGTTTCAAAGAAATTTATTGTACAAAGACATATCATAGCTTGTCTTAGTCAATATTCTCACTGCTATAATCCCAAAAAGCTGACTACAGAATTTAACAGAAGAAAGATTTATTTGCTCACTGTTTTTAGAGATTTGGGTTCAGTCCATGTGAGGCCGGAGTTTGCAAATCTCTGGAAATAGAGGCGGGATGCAGATAGGGAGAGAGCAAGGCTCTCCTCTCAGATCATGAAGGCAGGAAGCAAGAGAGAGCAGGCAAGCAAGGGGATTTGAAGACAAAAGCATAGTCCCCAAGGCCACCCCCCACAGGAATCCACCTTTTTTAGCCACACCCCACCTGCTTCCATCATTATCCCAGTAATTCCACCACAATGGTTTATCCACTGACGAGATTATATCTGTCACGACTTAATTGCATCAACTCTGAGTATTAATACATGAAATCTTCAGGGGACAGTCTATATCTAACCATAACAGGTTATGATGAACAATAAAGCTAATGATGGAAACAGAACTAAAGCCTGCTTTCTTGGATACCATAGAAATGTTTTTCCTGCTGCACTCTACCTGCTGTTCCACAGTGCTACCAAGGTATAAAGTTGTTTACTTGTTTGCATCATCTGCAAAATGTGGTAAATATGCTGGGCATGGTGGCTCATGCTTGTAATCCCAGTACTTGGGAGGCTGATACAGGAGGATTGCAGGTTCGAGACCAGCCTCAGCAAGTTAGCAAGATCCTGTTTCAAAATAAAAATTAAAATCAAGCTGGAGGTGTAGCTCTGACGTAGAATACCCCTGAGTTCAATCCCCAGTACCACACACACACACACACAAAGATAAATCATCCCAGGCCCCAAGTGATACTCCTTAGCTGTTGGTTAGCTAATTAGATTTTCAGTCATGCATTTATCCTTTGCAAGTACATACTTTACTCATAGTCTGATGTTTTAATGATCACTATATTAAGCTGAAAATTAATACCCAAAAATGAATATAGGAAAAGTAACTATTTTTCAGGCAGAGGATCTGTCTCAGAAATTATGAAAAAAGGGTGGTGAATGATTCACATGAAAAATATTTCCAATATTTGGAGTAGTCACAAGATATTATAAGTTCACTAAGCAGATATGAGTTCTCTTTCAATGAAGTTCAAGAAGAGACAAAAATACTACTTATCATGATGTATTATAAATTTATGAACTATAATTTGTAAAGGTTCCTTGTAATTCTAAGTTTCTATCTTTCTAGAAGTATTTGAGCTTTCGCCATATGCAATTTTCATGAGTATCAATGAAAACCTACAGAAGTCATACTTGCCTATTTACTACTTTGGGTATTTTGTTAATGATGCCTTCATATTCTTTTTATTTTTCAGAATTTGAAAATAATTTTGGAAATTACATGTTTAATTTATAATATGTAAATATAAGCAAAAATTATGCTTTTAAATGTAGCTATCTGATTGTGACATCTGTCACCCATTGTGTTCCATGAATGTCTCTCAGTGGAAGAAGATGGCCTTTCTCAAAAGAGGAGCAGAATTCTTTGGTCACATGTATATGAATAGCTTTGCTCCTCTGTTGGTACATCCAATCAAGCTCTCAAGGTGCATTTGTAGATAGTATCAGTGAAAGAGAGAGAGAGAGAGAGAATCCAGCAGCCTTACATAGTAAGTTGATAGGTGGGTGATTATCTTTATTGTCTTTATTTAAATCTTACTCTATTTAAAATAGTATCAATTGTCAAAACAAACAAAAACTTACTCGCACATATTAGATTATGATTTATGGAATGTAAAGCAAACCAGTGAATTATTTCCAACTTTAAAAAGCAGGTTTGGCTGGGTGTGGTGGCACATGCTTATAATTCCAGTATTGGAAGACTTAGACAGGATGATCACAAGTTCCAGGCCAGCCGCAGCAACATAGTTATACTCCCAGCAACCTAGAAAGAACCTGTTTCAAAACAAAAAAATAAAAAGGGCTGGGGTATAGCTCTGAGGTAGAATGACCCTGGGTTCAAGCCCCAGTACCACAAAAAATAATAAATAAATAAATAAATACATAAATACATAAACAAATAAATAAAATAAAAAGTAGGTCTGTCTTCTGACTGACTTCATTTGGCAGTAGTTTTCCAACCAAGCATTTCTGAAGGCCCTTACGTCATTGGAAACCTTTGTGTTTTGGCTAGCAAACATCTTCTCTTATATTCTGTCCAGTTAATATTCTAAACAGGAAGCAGTGTGCCATGCGCCAAATGAATTGAGCCCCTGAAGAAACCCCACTCAGAGCTTTATTCTTTGTTCTGAGCCTAGCCACAAAATCAGAGTCCCAGAAAATACTGCCAGGCGTGAGGCTGCCTCCACAGAGGAAACTTTGAATAAACATGCCATCCAATTAATATAACAGTTTTTAAAGCTCAAATCTGTTGACAGAGCTGGAGAGAATGTTGCTTCCCTATTCCTATTTCTGTAAACTTATTAGCATATTGTGACAGTAAAAGCCATTGCGAATAATAAATTACGTCTTAATTATAAATGATGTTCCAGCAAAATTTAAGGGAAAAAATGCTTATGGTCTCAACATTTTGGCATGCGCATCAGCAGCCATACAGACAAAAATTGATATTAAGTTGTAACTCAGCAATAGGCTTGAAAATCATCTATACCATTATCACTATTATTTTGTTGTCTCTCATAGGGACATCAGACATCTGGTTTCAAAGATAATGGCAGTAACAATTATTTGCATCATAGCCTTAGCTAACTAGATAGCTGAAAACATCTGCTATGATCTTCAGTTTCACTAACCTGTCCCTGGAGAGGCTTTGATAGCTGAAATACTAATTTTTTCCCCATTTCTCTCTGCAATAATCTTTTTTTGCAAAATATGGATTGCTTGCTACTTTAAGAAAATTGACTCTAATGCTGCTTTTCTACTTTTGAATTTAAAATTGAAGGGGGGACATTACGGAAAACTTTCTAAGAAAATGGTTTCACCAGAGCTGGAATTTTACTATCCGATTTATATTGAATTGCCCTTTTAAACTATGTTCATTGTCTTTATCTAATATCATTAAACTTCTAAAAACACAGAAGAAATAACACAGGTTATTTCACAGAGAGTAAAATAACCCATCGTGCATGTACAAGACCAACATGATCCTTAAAGGCTTACAGGCAAAATTATCGCAGAAAATGACTTTGGTAATCTGATCAAATGATTACAAAATATTTGTGATGTTCCCACATTTGCAATGTGTACTCAGCTCTGGGCTCTTCTGTGATGGTAAAAGATGTAAGTCATCGGTCTCTTCTGACACCTAGATTCCAAGTTTGCAGGAGATATTTAAATCATTAACAAATGAGATAAAATGTGATTCCTAAACTACAATATATTTACAGGGGTATTCAGCAGAAAGAAAACTGTGAGCAAAGGAAGTTGGAAAAGGAAAATTGTAATTTGCAATGATGAGTACAATTCATAACATATCATAATTACATGTCTGTAATCATCCTTTAAGCACTTGGTATTTGTTGGCTTCAAGAATGAATTGATGGATGAAATGAAAAGAAAGAAAGAAGAAAAAGAAAGAAAGAAAAAGAAAGAAAGAAAGAAAGAGAGAGAGAGAGAGAGAAAGAAAGAAAGAAAGAGAGAGAGAGAGAAAGAGAGAGAGAGAGAAAGAAAGAAAGAAAGAAAGAAAGAAAGAAAGAAAGAAAGAAAGAAAAATTTCTAAAAGAAATAGGATCTGGTCAGGCTTTGAAGAATGGGTGTGTTTCTGTAGTACAAGTAGGATAAAAAGGTGAGAAGAATATCATGGTCAGTGGTTTTTACGATTTTTTTATGAGAGGGATGAGAAGAGAATGAACAGTGAATGAAGATGTGGAGCAGGAATGCTCTTGACGGCAGGGGTTACGGTCAGATATTAAAAGAAAGTACTTGCCTGGGTACAAGCTTCATGTGGCGCATAATGAGAAATATATTTCCAGCCAGCATAATTACAGACATTATAGAAATGTGTAAATAATGGGTTGAAGAAGTAGCCCATTTAAAAATGTTTTCAAACAAGAAAGAAAAACCACAAGAAACATTGAGTAAGCCATGAAGAGACTGGAAGTGTGATAACCAACGTGGTCTGTTAGGTGAGAAGTTATAATGGCTAACTGGAATTACACATCTGTAATTTACACGTGTGTTAAAAAGAGATTTAATAAGACTTCATGACTATTTAGATATGTAGAACAAAAAGAAGAGGTTTCCAATGTTGAGAAGTGAGGAAAACATTAAAGAAAACAAAGTAAGTGTTGTGTGACCAGAGGACGAGCCTGAGAGGAAAGATCACTTTCATTTTGAATAGCTGAATAGTATTGGCGTACACAAAACATATTTGAGTGGAAACACAGTAGTGTAATTCAGTAAGAAGATCATATTTGGAGCTATAGAATTTATAGCAATGAGCAAATATTATATATATACATTATACATATATTACATAAATATATAAATATTATATACATATTATATATATGATTGTTTCCTATATAAACATATATAGAGAAAATAAAAAAGAAAGTATTTCAAATAATATTCATTTTTGTTTAAATTACAAACCAATTATTTACCTCAAAATAATTTACCTCAAAAAAATAACCAAAATATTTACCTCATGGCAAATTATTTTTGTTGTTAGCAGAGTTCTGGATATTTCATGGTAGTGATACATATTTTATATGATTTCCTTTTTATAGAAAAAACATATCTTTGCACAAAGTATATATATCATAATTCTAACATTTTACATATGGTAAAGCTGTTTGAATTCAAGGATCAGTTAAATGATAAAAGACCATATGATTCTTCTTTATAACATAATGTTTTGATTATAATATTAAAATTTACAAATAATGCATTTATCTAGTTAAAGAAAAACATATTTTTATTCCCCAAATTACATCAATTTTTCTTAGCCAACTTTTTCATTTTTTAATGCCGTGAGATTTGGATGAAGCTCATTCTATTTTTATAAATGTTCCTCAATTTCAACCTGCTGTGAGCCTAGGTGAATATAATTGAACACAGGAGAATACTTTAAAGTGCAAGAAAAAAAAATAGGGCAGAGAGAAAGCATATGCTTTCCTAATTATGCTGAAGATGTTTAAAATCTTCTTCTCTCTCTCCCATGGTCTCTCCCAACTCACTGTGCATTCCAGGTTTGATAATAATATAACAGGCCTCCCGGATGGAGCAACAGCGACGTACATTCAACTGTGGAAGGTTGGTTCTTACCGCGTTTCAATTGTGTTTGCTAAATAACTAGAATTTTAGAAGTTGGAGGGAGGTGGGGGAGTGAAAGGGGAGACCTGATGAAGGAAACAATTCAAACGACTCTTTATTCATATAGGAAGTTATCTACATCAATGTTAATATTGTCTAGAGGAGGGGAGACAGCAGAGTGGGACACGGGGAAACATAATAAATGATATGTGCATGTATGCTTCTATTTCTCCGAATCTCACTATGAGGTATAAATGCAATGCATCAATTATAAAAAAAAAGAAATATCATTGGGAAAATAGACAAACAAAAAGAATTTTGGAAGTAACTAACTATAATTTGTACTAAATTTAGAAGCAGTGGTTTCTAACTGACCAGACTTTGGAGAATTCAAGGAGATTCAGTATGCAAATTGCCTCCCATAAAACAGTTGCACATAAGTAAGGTGCCTTCATAGGATACTTTTGTCATTAATACTAAAAAAAATACATTGTAAATACATTGTAGGCTTTTCATTTATTTTAATAAGATTTAGGTCTTATGTAATATCACTCATCTGTCATTTTACTAAACAGCCCAGAGGTCCTAAATCTGTAATATTTCAAAAGCATTGGTAATAATAAAATCCAACTTGATAGTCATCTATACACTATGTACAAATATAGGACATGTATAGGTTCATATGGTTCCACATAAGATATTTTTCCAAGTTTTAAAAGTAAGTTTGAAATAAGGTCACTTTGATGGGCATGGTGATGCACACTTGTAATCCTAGTACTTGGTAAACTGAGACAGTAGGATTGCAGGATCAAGTCCAGCCTCAGCAACTTAGTGAGACCCTCAGCAACTTAGTGAGACTGTTTCAAAATAAAAAGTAAAATAGGAAGCCGGGCGTGGTGGCGCACGCTTGTAATCCCAGTACTTTGGGAGGCGGAGACCGGAGGATTCGGGTTCGTGGCCAGCCTCAGCTCTCTCTCTCTCTCTCTCTCTCCCTGTCTCTCTCTCTCTCTCTCTCTCTCTCTGTCTCTCTCCTTAGTGAGGCCCTCCGCAACTTCGTGAGACC
>PVJS01026799.1:0-26726 GCA_004027185.1 Glis glis | reverse complement strand
ACCTCCGCGCTACACCCCTGGCCCTATTTTTTAGACTTTATTTTGAAACCGGGTCTCACGAAGTTGCGGAGGGCCTCACTAAGGAGGGAGAGAGAGAGAGAGAGAGAGCTGAGGCTGGCTGCGAACCCAGATCCTCCAGTCTCCGCCTCCCAAAGTACTGGGATTACAAGCGTGCGCCACCACGCCCGGCTTGAAAGTCAAGATTTGAACTAAAATATACTGTTGGACATTAGGACCAGTGCACCTAGTTTCTGTGCTTCATTTTTTTTTTTTTTTGTATGTGTGGCACTGGGGATTGAACCCAGGGGCATTATACCTCTGAGCTACACCACCAGCCCTATTTTTTATTTTTATTTTGAAACAGGATCTCTACTTTCTGAGGCTGTCCTTGAACCTGTGATACTCCTGTCTCAGCCTCCCAAGTACTGGGATTACAAGCATGCGCCACCATGCCTGGTGTGTCTGTCCTTCTTTAAAGAGCTTGGTCAGCCAGGTGTGGTGGCACATGCCTGCAGTCCTGCTAGTTGGGAGGACAAGACAGAAGGATCATAGGTTTGGGACTAGCCTCAGCAACTTAGACCTTGTTTACAAATTAAGAAAATAAAAATAAAAAGGACTGGAGGTGTATCTTAGTGGTAGAATGCCCCTGGGTTCAATTCCTAGTACCCCCCCAAAAAAGAGCTTGGTCATCAAATTATATATGTGCATGTACAAATACATACCAATGAATCCCACTATCATGTATAATCATAATACACCAGTATTTAAAAAAAAAAAAAGAAGAAAAAGTAAAGAGCTTGGCCAGAATTTGCTGTCAGAGGCAACAGAATTGGTGTTTTGTAGTGCTCCCTCTGTGCTGTGGAATGTGTGAGCCCTAGAAAACATTTCGGAGCCTTTTAAGATGATGATTTACCCCATGTCACAAGTCTGTGGCAGGGGCCACAGTTTAGCTCACACTCGAGTGCTGCTCATGTCACGGATGTGGAAGCACATGATGTTCCATTACACAGTGCGGTCGGAGGTTCTGAATTGCAAAAGCCACATGAAATTCTAAACTCGGGCCTCCTCTGCACATCAGTCATGCTGCACTATCTTCCTATTACGCCCTCACTTTATGAATGAAAATCTTTCTGGCTTAAACCCTCCAAATCTCTCTCCCCTCTCCTGCAAACAGAGCATGGAGTGCCCTCCTAAGATCACTGGCTTGTCCCAAATTCATTGTTCATCAACAAAGACTCTGAAATGAGGCAAGAAATGTTTGCAACATGTTAATGAAAAGGCTCGGACGCAGCATGAAGTCCACGCTCTGATTAAAATGTGGAAGAACTGTGACGCTGGTCAGGGTCTGAAAGGGAATGTGGAAATGATGAATTAAGGTATTGAGAGAGTGAATGATTTTTTTTCCCTTAGTTTTTCATTGTTGCTGAAAATGTTGCTCGTAGCAAAAATGTGAACAGAGAAATATTGCCTCATGTCCAGGTTGCCTTGTGTTTATTACGTGACAAGGATGGTCCCTGGATTCTGAGACTGGCCCTTTCTAAATCTTCTGATTCTCCTTGTGTGGATGTTTTAGTTCCTGCCATGGTCTCTGTCTCTAGCTGATATAATCAGGGCCTGCACCATCTAGCAAGCACCTCAACTTCAAATGCTATCACCCCTCCCCGTAATGTTCCTTTTCCTGTGTCCCTCAGGCTGGTGAACCATTCCACTCTATTCCCAACTGCTTAGACCCGGCATCACACAGTCTTCCCTACACACAGAGAATGGCACATCTTATGGTGGTGGTATTACCCTCACCTCATCACTCACCTCTTTACCCATTGCCATTGTCTTCACTGAGACTCTCACCAACACCACTGCAAAAGACCCCTAGAAATGACTGCCAGCGTCCAGCCTCACCTTGATTCTGTCCAGCAAAGCCAGAGTGATCATTTTAAAACAGGCTGCTCTCCCTTCACTCCTCTATGTAAATCCCTACAATACTTCCCTACTACTCTTAGGATAAAAGGCAAAATGCTGAATGTGTTTTTACAAGTCTTTTTCGTCCTGGCCTAAGCCTATGTATAGCTTCCTTTGTCACTACTGTCACCTCTCCCTTCCCTACCAACCTTACTAACAACAAGCTGACAGCCACAGTCAGTGGCTTGCAGTTCCATAACACTTTGTTCTTGGCACAATATGGGCCAGGTGTGGTGGCACACACCTGTAATCCCAGTACTTGGGAAGTTGAGACAGGAGGATAGCAGATTTGAGGTTAGTCTCAGGAACTTAGCAAGACCCGGTTTCAAAAATTAAAATAAATAAATAAATAAAAAGGGCTGGGGATATAGCTTGGAGGTAAAATGACTCTGGGTTCAATCTCAGCACCAAAAAAAAAAAGAAAAGAAAAGAAAAAAAAAAGAAAAGGTAACTACTTCCCTCTTGATCTGCAATACAATTTGCCCTAAAATATCCTAATGTCCTTCAGGAATTTTCTTTGCTTTCAAGGCTGACTTATGTGCAGTTCAGGTGACCCCAAGGATCCTGGACTTGTCCCTATTCTGGCATTTACCACATTATTATAATTGCCTGTTCTCTAGGTTGCATCGCTACCTGGACTTCAGACTAAGGGTTGAAGCTGTTCCTTATTGATAATTGTATAGCCCCAACACTGTTCCCAGCATTGTTTATTACAGAACACATAAATGCTGAATGGCTATTTCTTTTTGTGTGTGTTTGTGGTACTACGGATGGAACCCAGGGGCATTCTATTTCCAAGCCACACCCCCAGCTCTATTTTATATTCTTTTATTTTGAAACAGGTTCTCACTAAGTTGCGGAGGGCCTCACAAGTTGCTGAGGCTGGCCGTGAACCTGCGATCCTCCTGTCTCAGCCTCCCAAGTACTGGGATTACAAGCGTGCGCCACCACTCCCGGCTCTCCTGAATAGCTATTTCTGATAATCAAGTTCTATTCAAATATCCAATATGTCTGCCTAGATGACAATTGATAGAAACCCCTTCGAATATGTTGGTAGTAAGGGATTGTATAGGATTCAGGAGGTAAAGGAACGTTCCTACGACTTCCAAAAAATATTACAGGAGATGGGGAAAAATCAGAAGATCCCCCAATCCTGATCAAGTTAAAGGAGAAGGTGGTAATGGTCACGACGGCTATTGAAGAACAGCATAGAAGGCGACACTCAGAGCGAGCTCAGATGGGGAAGGAGGAACTACACACGTGCACAGTTAGGAATAGCGTATTCTAAGAAGATGAATGTGGGCCTAAGAAGTCAGAAGATAAAAGAGGGGCACCGCCGGGCATCATAGGCTTGTCTCCACACCCAGTCATCCCTTCACCTTTTGAAGTATATCTATCATTGCTTTGAATTTATCCTCCGCTCCTCACAGCCAGGTACTACTGGCATGATCTATGGTAAGGGGCGTAATTCAGCCATGTGGCTTCCCTATACAGGCTGTAATCAGCGGTGACGTATTTTGTGACAGTTCTGTATAAAAGATGACTAACATAAATAAAATGCATTGTATATTATGGGGTAATAGAATCTAAAGCACCACAGATAGTCTCCTCCAGCCGTGAGGAGCCAGGATTTAAGTCTATGAGCGATGGCATTCGGAGGTGAAGCTCAAATTCTGTCTAGCGGCTCATCCCGTTAGCCAATGGCCTCCCAGCAGGCTAGCTATCAGCCAGCTCCATGTGAAGACCCTCGCTATACAGGCTCATGAAGAGTTTCCACAAATATTTATGACCTCAAATGGAACGTCCGGAGTGTTTATTTTAGTTCTTATTCCGCTCATCTTGTCAGGGAGGTTTTCCTTTGTAATGTGTTACAGACAACTGAAAAGAATGATAAGAATCAGCAAGGCATAGTATAAAGAGCAAGAGTACTGGAGTCAAGTGCAAGTTTGAGTTTTGACTCCATCGCTGAACAATTTTATCTGATTCAATAATTATGGAGACTCAATTTCCTGGTCTTTAAAATGGGGATCTTGTCTTACTCATCTCTACAGCCCCAACATCTAACACATGCAAAAGTCCTACTCCAAATCATTCATATTCTCTGTCCTCACACACACACTCTTTCACACACACACACACACACACACACACACACACACACACGCACATGTACAAACACACATACAATTTGACATTTACTATTCTAAATAGCCAGACAGAAATGTTACCCTCCAAGGCTAATTCATTGTTCAATCTATAATCTCTTATTGTGGAATGATACACATACTATCCCTTTGTCTCTCCCATGCTGACTTATGAATACAACCAGGGCTACTATCAACAGTCAAGCCTAGCATTATCCACTGCTTTAAATTTGAACAATAGCTGCCTTTACCTACCTGTCACCTGTCACTGCAACCTAATTGTCAGGAGAGCAGCCTGCTGAGATTAACTAATGAGTAAGTATCTAGGGGCCATTTCGGGTACCTGGTCTCAGATCTGAGGAAATTTAAAAGCTGACCAAACAGAGAAACTTGTTGAAGGTTGTCACAGACTGGCTCCTTGGGAAACTAATCCTGGGATTTGTGTACAGGAGGCTACTAGAGAGTGCTCCTAACAACCAAGTAGTGAGAGAAGCAGAAATGAGCAGATGGGAGAGTCTAAATACAATGCAGTGGGCTCTACCAGGAACTCCAAAGCGCAAACGACAGAATTGTCCCTATTTGAGGCAAAGAAGTTAGTCCTTTGTACATCTATGCAGATGAGTCATTGGTGCCCTGGGAAAGGGTCTTCCTTGGGTGGGATGGTCATTCCTGGGGAGAGATTCAACTGTGTACCATCACTTCCGACAGCAGTGGGAGTAAATTTCTTGGTCCTGTCAGGGATCTGAGCAGTACACCACTGTATCCATTATAGAGGAGTTGTGTCAGGCCCATCCCAGAAGTCAGAGGTTAATTGTCTCCCTGACAATTTATTCAAAAAATGGTGAAGTAATTAGAAGTACCTTAGAGGTCACAGAAGGGGAGACAAGATTCATGTAGGCAGATATTAGACGGACATAATAAAAGGCTAGTAGCCAGTATTTGGGGAATGACTTTGGACAATTGGCTTATCTCCCTGAGAATCTTTGTCTACACAAAGACCATAACAATGTACCACAGGGTTCACAGGATCAAATATGACACCATATTAGAATGGCCAGAACTCATCATATTATATGCACCTAGCATGGAAGCAATGATAGTTTTTAGTTTCTTCTGTCTTGTATTACATAACATAAACTGACTCAGGAATTTGTTAAGAACATGTGTCAAAAAACAAAAGACCATATAGGTACATGTTTCTGTGGCTGAGACCCACAGCATAAAAAAAGTATCAAGATGGCACATGGAGAGAAAAGAATTGTGGCTCACGTGCTCCCAGACAACGATTAAACCTTAATACAACTTGACAGTTTTAATTTTTATATAAATACCACTTGGCCCTATCATTCACATTATGGATTCCAAGCTTAACAAATGTAATTTAAAAACAACAAAGCTGCTTTTTTTAAAAGACCACTGTCAAAGTGCTGACATTTTCCAAATTGAAAATGCTCCGTGTGCAAGATTTGAAATGGAAAACCCAGCAATTCTTCTCTTTACCTGACAGAAGTTATCAGGATGGACCCTGGGAATGCCTGGACATTTTTAAAGTTGAGTTATTGATAGGTTGAGACAATTTCTCATAAAATCATAAATATTTGGGTATAAAACAAGCTAGTCATTGCCAAAATTTGCTAAGCAGTAAGTCAGGTGCTACACACAAATTCGATCTTTAATTGTCACAGAAACTCTATGGAGCCATAGCTATCATTATTCTCATTTTACCAAAAAGAAAATGAGAGTAGAGGGAGATTTGGGCTCTGTGCCTTTGGCTCCAGATTGTTCTCATCTCATCTATATTATCTCCATAATGTAGCAAGCGCATAGTGGGAGTGGGTTTCTACAGAAGATGAAACAGAGTCCAGGGAGAAAAGCAATTTTTAAAGCCCTGTGGCTAGTTAGTGACCAGGCAAAGACTCGAACTAACTTCCCAGTCCCACATTCTTTTTCATATACCTTGTGTCCTCTCTGGACTGTGGCATCAGCATAAGAGATTATAATGTTTTCAGCAAAACAAAGCCTTACATGTTCATGACTATGTACTGTGACTTTAAGATTTATCATTTATCAACAACATATATGGGTCCCATAACCTTTGTACTTCAGCAAGAAATTCAACTGTGTAGTAAAATTTAAAATGAGCAAATTTGTAATACAGTTTAACACTGTTAACTAAGTCCTTACTTTTAAAATCTAAATTTACAATGATAATCAATATCACTGTCTAACCCAACACAAGTAAGAAATATACTTGGTTTGTGGGGAAGAGGTATATAGAAGAGGATGGTATATTACTATTTTAATTTCTCCACTATTTGTGTAGCATTTCCATATTCTTTCGTTCAGGAAATACCTATTGAGCAGCTACTACATGACAGACACTTTGCTCAGTACTAAGATGCATCTTAGAAGAATAAGCAAAACATCTCTTATCTCAATCTTTGCTGAAAAGTAAGACCATAGAGAAATCAGGTAAATATAGTTGTTGTTGTTTTTAAAAAGCAGTGGTAAAAATCACAAATGATAAATACCTTATTTGCAAGCTTCTCAAAATAGACTTCAAATTCTTCTTATTTCTCTACGTCCAACAATGGGTTTAACTACGTGAGCCCATGCAATAAAGTATCCACCAATAAACTGGTCAACATTTATTTAGTCTCTTTTACATTCAAATTGCTACCCCCCCCAAATACTGTCACAGTTCAAAAGAACTTCTATTTTAGCTTATATCTTAAAGCAAGCAAGCAAGAAGTCAGCCAACATACATACCACCCTGGTCCCCTAATGCAGAAGCAACCACCTTACATATGCAAATATGTCTCTAACTAGGTAATTCAGAAATCATAGAGGACGGTAAGCCTAACTCCTTAGTTCATTTCTAGACAATTCCTAGGGATGGTGGATGTGCAAAGTAGGAGCCAGATTAGCCAGATTCATATTTACATTCTGCAGTGTGATATGGAGGCTGGTGATTTCAAGGTGACACGCCTCTGATGGAAAAGTCTGAAAGTCTATAAGGCTCACCAGGGGTCACCTGGCCTTGCTGTCACCTTGGCTGATAAAGAGGAAATTTCTAGAAAACAAACTCTAATAAGCTTTCCAAAGCAAAGAGTCAGGAGAAACCATTTCATCCAGTTTTAAAAACAGAAGCTAATTTCACATTTCTTTTGGTCATTTGCAAGCCTTGTGTGAGTAAATAGTTACAGACTGATTACAAAGGCCTGGGTTTTCAAGCAATACAGGAGAGCACTTAAATATAATATGGCTGGTCGATCTGCCCTTTAAATTCCTTTTCTTTTTGGTCCCAGGGACAGATCTCCACTTGTTACAGGATGACTGAGTAAGTCACTCAGGGCTCTGCCACTTGTGAGTAATGGCACGATTCCTTCCTTCTTGGGCGTTAAGTATTTTCTCTCCGTCTCTGTCTTTCCCTGTATATATTAATATCTAATTTCCATGCTGGTTATCAAAATGCAGGCAAACATTTTCTGCTATTGCTCAGGGAAGATAGAGGGCATTTCAGAAACTCCAGGGGAATTCAAGCCTCAATCATGCTCTAACATTGATTTATGTCAATCAATATGTATTTTTGCAAACTATCTTTTAGCTTTCTTTTTTTTAAGTTAGCACTTAGCAGCAGAATTAGGTCATTTTCATTAAAAAGAGCCTTTAATTAACTAGTTCTTTATTTAAAGGAATATAAGTTCTGTTCTCAAGAATGCTATAACATTTCGTCAATAGTTCAGAACGAGGCTAATGATCATCATTAAAGAAAGCCCAATGTGAGTTTTCAATCCCCATTTTATTCCTTTTTATCAAACTACAGGATCCTAGCAAAAACAGCTTTACAGTAATCATTTTCCACCTTACAAATAAATAAAACAAACATGCTAGAAAAGTGACAGGAAATGTGGGTTGAAAATAAAAAATATCCCTTGTCAGCTTTACCAGGTATTCAATCTTTCGAATCAGTGAGAAATTTGGAGCAATATTTTCTCCTTCTATGTCCTCATCCTGAAAAAAAAAAAAGAATCCTACTTGGATGCCCCCGGTATAGTTATGAGAGAGATTAAATAAAGAATGAAAGAACTCCAATTTTAACATTTCCCTGAACAACAGTTACTGGACATCTTAGGATCTCCTGGGGAGTCTGGGGTTTGAGTGGACAAGAAGTGAGTATTGTAGACTGAAAGTAGCTTTCAGGTGATTTTGCTATACCTTCTGGATTAGAACCCAGAGTTTACTTTCTTAGTTTTCCTGATCATATGTCTCAATTAGATTACGAATGTCTCCAATCTCTATTCCTTTAGAGAAAGATTCCTAAATTTATCCCTTACTGCCACCTTTCTAGAAAAAAGAAATTACCCAGACTCCCTGTGGGTGTTTCCACCACCTATTTTTATTCAATGCCCCTGATTTGCATCCAAGGCTACTATGACCCCCCTCCCATTGGTTCAGCACACCCCTATCTCCCTCCACCCCAGAGTGGTATCAGAAACTTTGAGCATCTATGCCTTAGAACGACACACGTTGTTCTAAGAATATGTTCCCATAGCACTCTTGCCCAAGCTTTGCTCTCACACTCCTAATGCTTTCTAGTTTACATCCAGTCCAAGATATTTCCCATTATTGATTATACCATCTCTTGTACCATCTCTCACAGAATTAGAATAAAAAAGAATAGAGCTGAGGTTCCAATCATCATATTAACTCGCATTCTTTTGCCATGTTGAGGAAACTTGTACTTATTTTGCACCACGCTTCTTGCTTTTGTTTCCTAATCTCTTGGTTAATACAGTTCTTCCTGAGCTAATTACAATTTCAGTTGATTACAAGAGGTCATTAAAAGCTGCATTTGTGGGGCTGGGGGTGAAGCTCAATGGTAGAGCACAGCTTAGCATGTGCAAGGCTCTGGGTCCAACCCCCAGCACCAGTAAATAAATAAATAGCTATATTTGTCCATTCATTATACAAGCTAAAAGTTTCTATTTCCCCATAATATCCCTCTGACTGCTTTGCTTTTCCTATAATACAATCTTATTTTCTCTTCCAGCGTTTAGAGTTTTCACAATAAGTTAACATCTTTTTCTTGTTTTCCATTCCTCTCTTAACCTGTTTAAAATATCCATGATGTTAGAGCTAATTGCCAAGGTTATATTTTTTTCTTTTTAGCTAAGATAATTTTTTCTTAGAATTAAAATAAGTTCTTGTAGAGGCCTTCATTCTATTACGCAGTAACTCTACTATTTAAGTTACATATAATGAATCATGGTAAAGGAAGCCTTTATATACTTTATTTCTATGAACACAGGCACACACACACACACACACACACACACACACACACACACACTTATTCTAGAATGTACAGTAAAAAGTATATACAAAGCACCAGACTCAAACTCTAAGGTTCAGTTGAGAGGGAGTTCATAAAACGTTGCACTTATTACAGATAATCTAAAAACAAAGGAAGTAGTAATGAATTTCTCACAGTTTCATATACATAACTTCTATCGAGTTGAAGAATTGTAACGCAGGTAATTGTTTCAATGTTTTACTGAGTACACACCGCCTTAAAAAGATGATTATGTGGCCCTCGTTTCCTTTCTTCCTTCCTTTTCCCTGTCACCCCAAATCCCCAACAAAAAGCTTACCAGTTGGTTAGTCTCTGTGTTATTAGTTCATGGAAATGCTAGTATTATTTAACAATAAAAATAAAAATCGCACTCAAGCGAGCACTGAATTATTCATGCACTCTGATTTTACATAATTTGGCCATCCCTCTTTTTATTGCTATTTCAGTTTCTATCACTAAACAATTCTCTACTAGGTCCACCTTGGATTCCTGTGAACAAGGAGATAACACTTGCAAAATGTTCCCTCTGAGACGATGTTCTGAGCTGATGTCCAAACATTTGCAGCTAAAGCCGAAACGACGAAAACAGCAAGGAATACCCTCAGTGCCCAGAATGAAAAGTAGAGTATTAACAAGACTTTTTTTAAAAAATCAAATTTCTTTAGAATTTAAAAATCTGTAGTGACACAAAAGCTAGCAAAATTGAACCATCACAGGACCAGCCTTTTAAGACATAAACATTGTCACTCTATTTTCATTATAAGCGCACACAGACCCAAGACATCATTTCAAACACAATTAGGGCACTTAATGTGGTTTGGGCATTAAAAGGTACTAATGGGCAATGTCAGCCTCTCTGTTCAGTATCTGGCAGGAAGAAGGGAAGGGACACATCTGAGCAGAGGATAGAGACAGGAATGCAGCCAGCTCTTCCAGCAAAGTGCCCAGTGCTGAGAGGGTAGCTTTTGCAATGGTCAATATTTCAGACGTCCTGGGGTTGCAGGCCCAGTTTACACTAGCCTGAATCCCTTGCAGCCCTCTTGAACCTCACAGGAATTTTGCTCAGAGTGGGAGAGAAAAAGCTAGTTTCAGTGTCCATACTGAGAGAGCCACCGAAGGAAGAAGAGAAAGTAGACAGCTAGGCAACGGAAACCAAACAACTAAAGCTGCCCATGAGGACTGCCTTCTCGAGCAGGAGACAGGGCTCCTTAAAAAATAAAACAAAAAAATCACTATTTATTGTTTTGTTCATGGCTAACATATAATTTTTAGCAAGCCATGAATATAAGTGGCTGCAAATCCAAACTAAACCTTTGTGGCGACATTCTTCAAATGTGTGGTGTTAAGCGTGGGAAAGAGAAGGAAAAAAAAACACAGATGGAAAATACTATAATGAACTGACATGTTCTATTTAAAAACTGTTTGTCAGCTGTGGTTCAGTTGACACTGTCAGCATGGCAACAAGTCATAACATTTTGCATGTTTTGCAGCATGCTTGGGGCAACACTAGCACATGGCACGCCCAGGTCACAGTGGTGGGAGTTTAGGAATGGTACCATCGATGGCCTGGTACAGATCATGTCCCCTCTGCTACTCTCCCTAAAGGTCAGCTGCCAGGGAAGTGGAAGATGTCTAGTATGCCCTCTCTTATGTCTATAAAGGAAAACTGCCCTTCAGAGTATTTAAAATGGGATGTGAGTGGCCCAGGAGTACCAAGGAATTTCCCCCTCACAATAGTTTAATTATTACAATTCACTTAGAGATTCATGTTCTGCAAGGATAAAGTCCTCCACCTGACTTCTTTCTGGCTGTACCACAGAGAGACCAAAAAAAAAAAAAAAAGGTGCAATGATAAATAACATAAATTGGAAACAAACTAAATATAATGGGATATGATCTCAGAAGTTGAAATCATATGGGAAAAAAACAAACATATATAAAGACAAATAATTTAATAAATGCGTATACGTGACACACTGCATGTTTAATTCTGGACTATAAAATGTGGGGTTAACATCAAAGAAATAATAAAAAATGTTTGCTGTTCTGTTCTCATGGAGTGAGCAAATACATTGAGAAAGTAAAAAGTAACAGAAATATAAGAAGCCTGGATAAAATCACATTTAATCCAAAACCTTAATTTTAACTAATAGTAAAAGAAGGTCCAAGTAATCCATAAAGAAAACAATAAAGAGTTGGCTCTCTAGTGCCAGTGCACATGTGCTGTGTTCCAACATCATCAAATTCCAGTCTGATTTCCTAGGGAGTCTTCAGAATCAGGCAGATATTAATTGACATGGAATACCTAGGTTGAAAGATAATTACACAATGGAGGAAATATACTGTAAGTTTCTGCTATGGTTTGGATCCTAAATATCCCCTAAAGGTCCATGTATGTGTTAAAGGCTTGGTAGCCACCCTAAGGCACTATTAGGAGGTGGTGGGACCTTTAAGAGGTGGAGCCTAATTGGAGGAGGGTAGGTCATTGGGGGTATGCCCTTGAAGGGGATGTTGGGACCCCAACCTCTTCCTTTTCTTTCTCTTTGCTTCCCAGATAGGATGAGTTCAAGAGGCCTCCTTTGCCACACGCTCCTGCAAGGATACACTGCACTCCCACAGGCCCAAAGCAGTGTGACCAAAATGAACATGGACCGGAATCTCTGACACCACGAGCCAAAAAATAACCTTTCCTCTTTTTAAGTTGTTTATTTCAGGCGCTTTGCCACCGTGATAAAAGGCTGACTTGCACAGTGTCTCGCACACTACTTTGCACATTGTGGACATTCAAAATTTATCACAAACAGCAAACAGAAAAATTGTTAGTACTTGACTAGGTTTTTGGAATCTAGTAGCTAGATTTCTCAAAGGAGAAAACTAAAGTCTGAGAATTTCTGGATCTCTGGCAAAGGTGAAACAGACTCCAGGAAACAGTATTCCTCACAGTCCCATGTTGTTTGTCACTAGTAGAAATTTACAACATAAAGCAGCATGGGGGAGAAAGGCAACCAGACTTGGAAGTACGAGATCTGTATTCCAGGTGTATGGCAACCACTGCTACTTGTCCATCCAATCAGGCCTGATCTGAGCACCCCAGGCTAGGAAGGTCTTGCTAATGAAGTATGAACAGAAGTGTAACTTTCACTCCATTTACTTAAGAGACAATGTCTGGACCCGAGCTCTGCTCTTTACTCCTTTCCTTGGCCGGAAGGACTACGCTCAATGCAACCTTGGAAGTCTTGTGTGGAGGATGGCCAAAACAGTCAGTCTGGGTCTCCTAAGAAGCTGTGAGGAGTGGAGATACCTGTCCGCCTCCAGCATTTGTTTTGGTCTGTTACAGGAACGAAAACCAAGCATTTAAACTTAACATTTTGGAGAATGCTTACTGTAGACACTTATTACCCCCAATTCATTCAGGTCTTGAACCCAGAATTGGATGATATAATGCCTTGAGAAAATACCAGCCTCTTTTGCCTATCCTCTGTCTGTAAAATGGACAGGATCATATTTGTCTTTTATGACCTAATCGAATATAGACATAAATCATTCTACAAGATGCTTTTTATAGCTGGGCATGGTGGCACATGGCTGTAATCCTAGTACTTGGGAGGCTGAGACAAGAGGATTGCAGGTTTGAGGTCAGCCTCTGCAACTTAGTAAAGCCCTCAGCAACTTAGTAAGACTCTGTTTTAAAATAAAAAATAAAATAGGGCTAGTGGTGTAGCTTGGAGGTAGAGTGCCCCTGGTTATATCCCCAGTAAAACACACACACACGCACACACACACACACACACACACACACACACACAGTAATGTTGAAATTCACTTTATAGAAAAGAAAAAATTTTATATTAATAATTTTGCTTTATTGTTGTAAGCACTATCAATTTTGTCATACCCCTGGTGAAGAAAAACCATATCCATAGTTATAAGAAAGTTAGCCAGTAGACGTTTTTGATTAAACTTTAGATCTAAGAGAGATCCTATAATCAACTAGATTCTCAAACATGATATATTTGAATATGTGATGAATGAAATAGTTTTATAGTTTTATAGTTTTATAGATGAGGAAATTCAGACATAGATAGCCTTGCTAAAAGCCTAGAACTCAGCCCGTGCTTTTTCTTTTCTTTCTTTCCTTTTTTTTTAAACTAAATCACAATGAATCTTGTTGTCAACTCAATTTTCTTTTTCTTCTCAGAATAACAAATATGAGAAAAGTTATTTTCAAGCTCTAGGATGAAAGGTCAAGGTTTCCTAGTGTTATCTATAATTAGTATATCTCACCAGTAGCACACCCATCTAAACTATGAAATTTAAAGTGGAATATTTTAATAATATTTTGACCCCAAAGACCTAAGTACATACACAATGACAAGAAGAATGTTGTCAATATTCTTCATTATCTCTGTGATACCCATGCATGATTTCCTAAATATCTCATTCCTTATTATGTTCTAAATCTGGCCTATTTTCCTAGACCTCGTCTTATATTATCAAGAACTGAAAGTCAGTCTGAGCATAAGTACAGTACTAAAAATTAATACCAATGTAATGTATCCTTCCTCTCGCTGTAGCTATTACTTTCTACTTCTGATGTTGTTGCCAGTTGAGAGCAGGGAAGGGCAGAGAGACAAACTGCTGTAGGTATTACAGCCCTCAACCACTGCTTCAAAGACAAATATTCAAAAGAAAAGAGAAAGGTAAAAGTTGAACTCTTAGGGCTCTTTTATATATGTGAATTAAAGATGGGGTGAGGGCATTAGGGCAAATGCATACAGAGCTCTGGTACATTTTCCCAGATTGGATAAATGCTATTTAATAGGCTTTATGTGAGATACTTCAGTCATTAAAAATAAAACTATGCAAAGGAAAATGCTACGTTAGTCTGAATCAGAAATAATTTTTCAATGCACTGACATTTTTTTTCTTACATTATCTTATGACAAACCTTGTATTAAATGTAGTAGTACACAAAGAACAACTGCTTAGCTACTGTTGGGGTGTGTGTGTATGTGTGTGTGTGGTACTAGGGATTGAACCCAGGGGTTCTCTACCACTGAGCTAAACCCAAGTCCTTTTCATTTTATTTTGAGACAGGGTATCCCTAAGTTGTTCAGGCTGGCCTTGAACTTGCAATTCTCCTGCCTCAACTTCCTGAGTTGCTGGAAGTTCAGGTTTGTACCAACACATTGAGCTAATGCAGTAGTTTTTTGTTGTTGTTGTTGTTTGTGGTACTGGGGATTGAACCCAGGGGCATTCTACCTCTAAGCAACACCCTCCAGTCCTTTTTATTTTTTATTTTGAAATGGGGTCTCAGCCGGGAGTGGTGGTACATGCCTGTAATCCCAGTACTTGGGAGGCTGAGACAGGAGGATCACAGTTTTGAGGGACAGCCTCAGTAAGTAGTGAGGCTCTCATCAACCTAGAGAGACCCTGTTCCAAAACAAAAATAAAGTAGGGCTGGGGGTGTAGCTTGGAGATAGAATGCTCCTGGGTTCAATCCCCAGTACCACAAAAGAAAAAAAAAATGGGTTCTCACTAGGTTGCTGAAGGTCTAGCTACATTGCTGAGGCTGGCCTTGAACCTGTGATCCTCCTTGTCTCAGCATCCCAAGTACTGAGATTACAGGTGTGCGCCACTGTGCCTGGCTTAGTGCAGTGGTTCTTAATCTTGGCTTTACCATTAAGCACCAACGAGGAAGCTCCTGACCAGCTACAACTGATTTTGATCATTGCTAATGATGGAAGCTGAACAGGTCAGCCTTTGGATGGAAGACTGAGGTAGTAAGCCTCCAAAATTTCCCCCAGGGCTGGGTGTGGTGGCGCATGCTTGTAATCCCAGTACTTTGGGAGGCGGAGACCGGAGGATCCGGGTTCGCGGCCAGCCTCAGCTCTCTCTCTCTCTCTCTCTCTCTCTCTCTCTCTACCTAGTGAGGCCCTCCGCAACTTTGTGAGACCCGGTTTCAAAATAAAGTATAAAAAATAGGGCCGGGGGCGTAGCACAGAGGTAGAACGCCGCTGCGTTCAATCCCCGGTACCGCAAAAACAAAACAAAACAAAACAAAACAACAACAACAAAAAAAAAAAAAACAAAATTTCCCACAGGGATACCCCACTCCTGGTATGCATACCTTTATGGAGGCCCCTCCGATATTGTACCATGATTGGTCTTCATGACCAATAGAATGCAGCAGAAGTACTGGTATGTTACTTATGAGATTGGGTCATAAAAGATGCTGTGGCATCTGCTTGGGCCCCCCTTTCTTTTTCTCAGATCATTTACTTTGGGGGATGCCGGTTGTCAAGCTTAAGCCGCCATGCGGAGAGGTCCCTGTGGTAAGGAACTGAGGAGGCCTCCGGCTGACAACTGTGTGCAGGATCCTGGAAGCGGATTCCTTTCCCTGTGGGGTGTTTGAATGGCTGCAGTCATGGCCAATGACTTTACAGCAACCTCTGACTCTGCACCTGAACCTGGCTCTCAGAAACTGTGAGATATAGATATATATTATATATAATTTTTTTTGGTGGTACTGGGGCATTCTACCTCCAAGCTCCACCCCAGCCCCCTTTTTTTTTTTGAAACAAGATCTCGCTAGGTTGGTGAGAGTTTCACTATTTGCTGAGGCTGTACTTGAACCTGTGATCCTCCTGTCTCAGCCTCCCTAATACTGGGATTATAAGCATGCGCCACCATGCCTGGCTTCATAGATGTCTGTTTTCTTTGTGTGTGTGTGTGTGTGTGTGTGTGTGTGTGGTACTGGGGATTGAACCCAGGGGCTTCTACCTCCAAGCTACACCCCCAGCCCTATTTTTTATTCTTTATTTTGAAACAGGGTCTCACTAAGTTGTGGAGGGCCTTACTAAGTAGCTGAGGCTGGCCGCGAAACCGGATCCTCCGGTCTCAGCCTCCCAAGTAGTGGGATTACAAGCGTGCACCACCACGCCCAGCTGATGTCTGTTGTTTTGAGGCAGTAAGTTTTCAGATAATTTGTTATATGGTTTAACACAGACTATAAGACACTATAGATTTTTTTGTTTTCATTTTGTTTTCTTCTGCTGTTTAAGTGAATTGAGGGAGGAGCCATATCTGATTCATCTTTAGGATTAGCAGAGTGCCTAGGGATGTGGCAGATCCAATAACCATTTTCTGAATGAATGATCATCTCCTTCCTGTTTTTATCATTAAAGTAAATTCAATGACAATTACACTTCCAGACTTCTGGCTTAACTAAGAATTTTTTTTTAAATAATGTGGTTTAACTCAGAGAATATAGAAGAGAAAAAAAATCTGAAATGAGATCACCTTTCAGAAGTTCCAATTTTTCTAATGCTCCTACCATTAAGAGTTCAATATAAATTTACAATGAGGCTCAGTGAGCAATTTAGGAAGCCTTGGCCTCCTGCCTTTTAAGCATTCATGATTACAAACTAAAACTTGGCTTCACCAACTAAGACATGACAACATGATGGGGAGGACTGAAGGCTGACGTAAGTATAGAGGAAATAAACTCATGCAGGTCTTGGATTCAGAGGATAGTAGAGTTATACAAAATATGACTTAGAGAAAACATTCCTAAAGGTAAGTATCCTTTGGTTACTTTTTTGTAAGTACTGGGGATTCAACCCAGGAACATTCTACCTCTGAGCTATACCCTCGACCCTTTGTATTTTTTATTTTGTAACAGTGCCTTGCCAAGTTGCTGAGGGCCTGGCCAGGCTGGCCTCAAAACGGTGATCCTCCTGTCTCAGCCTCCTAAGTATTGAGATTACAGGTAGGCACCACTGTGCCCATCTGGTAACTTACTATTATATTATCATTTTTATTGATACATAAAGATATAAAAATAAACATATTAATGGGGTACCATGAGATGTTTTGTTGTATGTAAACGTTATGCAATGTTTAAATCAGGTTAAACATATCTATTGCCTCAAATATCTATTACTTATTTATGGTAAAAGCATTTGAAATCTTTGCTTCTAGCTTTTTGAAATATATAGTACATAATTATTATGTACGGTCACCCTACCGCACAATAGCACACCAAAGTTTCTTCTAACTTATGACTTTGTTCTCATTGATCAACCTTTTCTTATCCCTCCCTCCCGCCTACTCTCCCCAACCTCTGGTAACCAACATTTTATTCTCAATTTCTATGAGATCAATTTTAATATATTTCACATATGAGTGAGATCATGCAGTACTTGTCTTATTATACTTGATGTATTCAGTTGACATAATGATCCCCAGAGAATCAGGGGCCAGAAGCCTTCTCAGCTTCTATAGGTAGGAACTATATTCTGCAATACTAGAAGTCAGTTCTGATAGATACTTCATCATGTATCTATCCCTCCAAATCCATTCACCCCCATATTCTAATGCATTCGCATTGGAATGAACACGGATACATAAAGGGGTGAAATAATTCCATTACCATGTAGAGAAGTAAAGATGCATCCATTTGGAAACCTCCTAGGAGAGGTGCTTGTTTGAGCTGACATTTACCAACAGGGCAACATTTCTTGTTTTCCTACTGACGAAGCCTTTTCTTAGACAGTAATCTCCTCCGGGAGAGTTAGTAGAGTTACTATTCTGCAGTGTGGTGAAAAGGGTCCGCTGAGTAGAAAGAAGGAAAGCAAAGGTTTTGCTCAGCATAGCTAAAGTTTCACCAAAGGAAAGCTCAAGTTGCATGGATGCAAAGGGCAGCCTTTCCCTGGGAAACCATTTCCCTGGGCTGCATAATCTGCATCTTCAGAGACCATGAACCCGGGTACTTTCAGCCATCTCCTTTCTCAGGGAAAGAAAAGTCTCAAGAAAAGCTCTCTTCTTTCCCTCCACCAGCTGACAACCGAACACAGCTCAAGAAGCCAAGAGTCAGAATCATTTTTTTTTTTGTCATTTAAAAAATTCACTAAAATATTAAAAGAGAAAAGAACCAAATGCAGTGGTACAAGAAAGGGCCTCAGGTTCAGTTAATTTCCATTCCAGAAAATAAGCTTGGATTCCTGCATCACTTGACAAAGACTGCTTACTTCTCAAAAAATCGAGCACTGCCCCAGAGGCATAAAGTAATATGCTCTAAGGACTAAGCCTTAAACTAACCAGACTCACTGGAAAAATAAACTGACCACTCCATTCCTTCATGTACATCTATTTTTTCATTAAAATAAATGAGCAACCAGATTAGGGGATACATTAAATTTTCATATATATTTTGAAAGCATGAACAGATATAAATAAGGAAACAGGTGAATTTAAATGCTGAATCTTGGAATTTTGATTTTTAAGAAGATAAAAACTTTTCTGCCCTCCCCCTTATCACAGGAATTATCTTTCAACAGCAAGAAAGAGAAACATAAACACATTCTCCGTCTTTGATGAAAACAGGAAACCTCTGTGACCCAGAACCACAGTATATGACATTGCAAAATAGAACACAGAGTAGTAACTGATCAAAAGATACTCAGGAAGCGAATGGTAAATGTGGACCAAGTGGGATATCAACAAGGATCAGACACTATCCGGAACGCTCAGGAATCACTGTGCACAGGTATTGGTATAAGGCAGGTGTGAGGCACACGGCTAAAAACAAGTGGCACTGCTGACAGTCTGTCCCCCATGTCCTTGTCTACTGTGTAAAAAGCACAGTAGCCACTCTTCCTGCCTACTTTGTTTTTGGGAAACTTGAGGTAGAGAAATTCTGAAGTCAGGAAGAGCAGAAGCCGTGGGGTAAGGCGGTAGCCAAAGGGGCGCCAGAGAGCACCTGGCTGAAATGAGAGCATTCTAGGAAAGCCTGATCCCCTCGCCTCTCTGCCCACCAGGTTCCCAGAATGGCCTCAGGTCATTGTGTGTCCCCTAAACAGGACACGGGAGGACCCAGGTCTGGAGAAATAGAAGTTTTAGAGAAAAGACATAGAGAAGTATTTTTGGATTTCCTCAACAGCAACAACAACAAACTGGCTCCTTATAACACCACCCTTAAGTAAAGCCAACCCATGGATAATCTCCCTCCATGCATCTGATGATCACCTTTCTAGTGCCTCACTCTTAAACATGATTGGAACAAGCCTTTGAGCAATTTCTTTTCCTATGTTATAGATAAATATGCATTTTTCCAAAGCTTGGAAACATTTTTCACTGGTCTCTATCGTTTCTTCTAGCTTCAATCCAATTTCCTCTTTTCCCTGCCTGACTTCCTCTGGAATCTCCTCTTCCTTAGCTCCTGGAATCTCCTTAACCCTGAGGTCTGATTTTACCATCAGCACCTGCCACACTTTCTAACATTAAAAGCCAGTGACTTCTTAGTTGGTTCCGCTGCAGTTTTTTTCTTTCCTCTTTTGGTGTGTGTGTGTGTGTGTACATACGTACATGCTCAGTACTGAAGATTAAACCAAGGACCTTACACATCCTAGGCACGCGCTCTACCACTGAGCTACACCCTCCACTCCAGTCCTTTTTGTTTTATTTTGAGACAGCATCGCATTAAATTGCCCACGCTTACCTACAACTTGCAATCTGGCTGCCTCAGTCTCCTGAGTAGCTGGGATTACAGTCACACGCAACCATGCCTAGCTCTGCTGAGGATTTAATACTCTTTCCCAGTCACCTGAGCTCAAAACCTCAGCATCACTTCTTCAAAACTTACTTTAAATTTCAGAACCATTTTATTTATTTATTTATTTATTTATTTATTTATTTATTTATTTATTTATTTTGTGGTACTGGGGATTGAACACAGGGGCGTTCTACCTCCGCGCTACACCCCCGGCCCTAGTTTTTTATACTTTATTTTGAAACCGGGTCTCACGAAGTTGCGGAGGGCCTCACTAAGGAGAGAGAGAGAGAGACAGAGAGAGACAGAGACAGAGACAGAGCTGAGGCTGGCTGCAAACCCGGATCCTCTGGTCTCTGCCTCCCAAAGTACTGGGATTACAAGCGTGCGCCACCACGCCCGGCAGAACCATTTTAAACTTACAGAAAAGTTGTAAAGATAGCACAGAGAGTTCCCATTTACCTCATATCAAGTTTCTCCTACTATTAAAATCATGAGGATGGTACATGTGTCACAACTAATAAGCCAATAATGATATAATAATTAAACTTCGTACTTTATTTGGATTTCTTTAGACTGACTTAGTGCTCTTTTTCTGTCCTAAGATCCCATCCAGGATATCACATTTCATCTAGCTGCTATGACTCGTAGCATTCGTCTTGACTATTGAAGTTCCTTAGATTTTTCTTAGTTTGGGGAGTGTTGAGGAACAATTGTCAGGTACTTTTGCACAGCTCCTTAATGAAGAGGTTTTTCCAATGATTAGGCTGGGGCTGGGGGTTGGGGGTAGAAGACTTTAGAGGTGAGGTGCTCTTTTAATCTCATCATTATAAAATACACACTATCAGCATGACTTCTCACTGACGGTGCTGATTTTGATCACCTGCATAAGGTAGGATTAGCCAAATTTTTCTTCTTCCCTACTGTACTTTGTGCGAAAGAAGGCACTATACAGAGCCCTCACTTTAACAAGGGGGAGTTATGTTCTACCTCCATTAGGGCAGAGTGTCTACTGAAACTATTGAGAATTCTCAGAATCTCATTTGACCCTTCTTTTGCCCTTGTTCCCCAATTCATGCATTTTTCCATAAGTAAGCAGGACAGCTGGACTCCCAGTCAGATACTGCGACTCCAAACCCTGACTAACCAAGAGAGCAATTCAATAATTCCTGCCACTTTAGGGCTTCCTTCCTTCCTTCTTTCAACAGTACTTATTGTCTATTGTGCACAAGACACTGTATTAGCTTTAGAAACACAATGGTAAGTCACACAGACGTAGGCCCTGAGGGCTCAAAAGCTTGTAATAGTGGCATTCAATTTAGCTAGGAAGTCAGAGAAGGCTTCCCTTACAAGGTGGACTTTTTTTTTCAGTGTTGGGTGTGGGTAGAAAAGAAGAGAGCATTCTAGATAGGGGACTGCATGTGCAAACGCTATGACACATGAAGTTTGGAGAGAGCGCTAAAATGAGCAAGGGCCAGAATGTTCTGGTTTGGCTCTTTTGTGTCTCTGGTAACTGAGGCCTTGCTGAGTTGCTGAGGTTGGCTGGAAACTGTGATCCTCCTAGTTCAGCCTCCCAAGTCCTAGGATTGTAGATATGTGCCACCATGCCTAGTTATGATTTGGATCTTGAATGCCCCCCAAAGGCTGTGCTGAAAGTTTGGTACCCTGATGATGGAGCTATGGGGAGACAGTGGAACTCTTAAGAGGTGGGGCCTAGTGGGAGTAAGTTGGGTCATTGGGGGTCCTCCCCTGAAGGAGATATTGTGATGCTGGTCTCTTCTACTTTTACTTCTTAGCCACCAAGAGGTGAGCAGGTTACTCTACCGCCTTCCATGGTGTTCTGCCTTGCCACAGGCCCAAAGTGATAGGACCAGGCAGCCATGAACTGAACCTCTGAAACCATGAGTCAAAATAAACATTTCCTTCTTTTCATTTGAATACTTCAGGCGTTTTTGTCACAGTACCAGAAAGTTGATTGACAAAGAGGATGGAAGAGGTCTTCAGAAAGGAACAGTCTGCTTCCTACAAGTCCTACAAGCCATCTGTGGTCACCAAGGGCCATGGCAGATCCAAGTCTGAAACAGACTGTTAAACTTGCCAAAGATCGACTCTATCTAGGTGGCCAGAATGGATGCAGGACAAGTGGTGAAGAGGCCTTTGCAGGAGTCCAGAGAGGAGATAATAATAGTCAGGTCCACAGTAGGGATATCAAAGATGGAGAAAAATGGACAGCTTCAAGAAGCAGACAGATGCCCCCCCAAAAAAAAGAAGTAGACAGAAATGTCTTGCTATTTCTGGCATGTTTAAAAAGTATTTCAGGAAATAATGTGCCCCAGTAAGCTTTAAACATTCAAAGGGCATGGTGGGGAGGAAGTACTTGGGAGGCTGAGACAAGAGGATCCCAGGTTTGAGGCCAGCCTTAGCAATTTAGCAAGACTCTCAGCAACCAAGCGAGATCCTTTTTCAAAATAAAAAATAAAAAGGGCTGGGGGTGTAGCTCAAGAGGTAGAATGCCCCTGGGTTCAATCCCAGTACCACAGGGGTGGGAGGAAAAAGAGGTAGTCAGAAATGTGTGATCATGTGTGGTCTTCTCCGCATCTCAGTTTCTTCACCTGGAAGAAGGGGATCATAATATATCCACTTCATAGAGCCATTGTGGGAGGTAATGAGTTAAAGCAAACCCTTTAAATAAGTGCAGGGCTCACATTAGTATCCACTAATAATATCAGTTAAGTGATCAGGAAGAGGTATTTATCTAAATTGGCTGGGGAATCAATCCCCTGACAACAAAATATACAGGCTTAGCTACATAACTTCTAAGACCTGCTCCAACCCTAAATGGTTAATTCTCAGCCATTATTTTTGGCCAGTCCAAGACCAAGTGCTTATGCACGCAGTCCCCAAAGAGATCTCTCAATAAATGTTACTTATAGGACATAGCCTACACCATTGCAAGTCCCAACAGATGTTTTTCCAAAAAAAAATTTTGACAGAAAGGAAGCCAGTGTTCTCCTGACTATGGAATTCTGATCAACACAAAGCTGGTTTTTCATTCCTAAACATTTCACATTTAGGAACTATAGAATTTGGTCTGCTATTTCTACTTGTTCCATGATGGCCTTATCTCAATATTTCTGCCATGTTTAAAAAGTATTTCAGGAAAGGATGTGCCCCAGCAAGCTTTAGACATTCAAAGACTCCACTTGCAGACTCGCAGCTGTTTTTATACTTTATTTTGAAACCGGGTCTCACAAAGTTGCGGAGGGCCTCACTAAGTAGAGAGACAGAGAGAGAGAGAGAGAGAGACAGAGAGAGAGAGAGAGAGAGAGAGAGAGCTGAGGCTGGCTGCGAACCCGGATCCTCCGGTCTCCACCTCCCAAAGTACTGGGATTACAAGCGTGCGCCACCACACCCGGCCAGACCCGCAGCTCTAATGGCTGATGTGACCACTCAGGAGAGGAGGGACATCACATTCACTGAATGGGTAAGGTCGGCAAAGCGCCGACAAGGTGCCTGCCCAGAGGAAGTGGGCCCTTGTCCTCCAGGAGCTTCCCCACAGAGGTGAAGCTAATCCACACACAAGAAGACTGAATATGGGTTTGTAGAAGTCATCAATGGTTTCTCAATTCAGACTCTTGATCGATTGGGAAGAATCCACAGGAGTAGGAATGAGGAATTCATAATGATACTAAGAGCCAAGAACGTTGGGATACATTATCATAATGAGGTTTTTACATTAAGGAAACTTCAAAATCTCCACCAAGAGGATAAAATTTTGCTTCTACCAATCCCTGGCACTGCATTTGTCCTCAAACTAGAAACAAAATGGAAAGATCCCAGGTATTTCCCCCAAACTGAGTGAATTTATTTATGATGACAATTAAAAATGTTCTATTGGTCAGTAATTTGGGATTATAACTTATGTAGCCCTAGAACTATGTGCAGTCATCCCTCAATATGAACAGAGTATTGGTTCTAGACTCCCAAGGATACCAAAATGCTCAAGTCCCTTACATAAAATGGCATAGTAATTGCTTGCAACCTACACACATCCTCTTGAATATTTTAAATCATCTCTAGATTTCTTAAAGTGCCTCATACAATGCAAATAACATGTATACAGTTGTTATCCTATAATGTTTAGGGAATAAAGACGTGAAAAGTCTTTACATGTCCAGCACAGTCACATTTTTTTTCTGAATATTTTCAATCGACACATGCAGAACAGGCAGATACAAAGGGCCCACTTTAATGTTCCTGAGAAAGGTGAGTGCCCTTCGAAAAATCTCCACATTAATAAGTAAGAATAAATTAATTTATACGAGGGTAAGGAGAAGGGAATCTCAAAACTACACTCAAACAAAGAAAGGAAACAGAAGTTGCTAAAGGTGAGAAAAGTAAACCAAAAACAAACAAAAACAGTTGGAAGTGAGCTAACATTGCAGGTAAATTTGAACTAACAAAACAGATAATTTTACTGAAAACTTAATACCTCATAACACAGCTGTCTGCCCAGTCAGGAAACCATTAACATCTTGTCACCAATGCTCCAAGCATGTCAATGATATGAATTCTAAAAACACACCAGAACAACAAAAGGAAAGCGCCAGGAAGCCAAGGCACGCAAACTTTCTCAAATGCCCTCTCCTGGTGCACCTCTGCACACTGAAGAGTTTGTGAGAGCAGCCAGGACACAGGCTGGAGAGAAAAAGCAGAAAAAAAACACACATAACTCTGAAAAGGCAAGCGCAGATATTATTTTTTTTATTTTTATATACTTTTATTGGTGCACTGTAGTTTCACATAATAATATAGTTCAGAGAAGCACAGGTATTTCAACCAACATCTGAGACCAACTAAGAAATGCCTTTTCCAAATACACAGTCAATAAACAGGGGCATAAAAATATATAAGCCAAGAAAGCACCTTTTTTTAAAATACTGATGAGTCATTATATACAGTATTCCATTTTAATGAGAAAGAAAAATCATTTTCTCAAATTGACACACCAATGCAGGGGTCTTTAATTACTTTTGAATCAGAGGCTCCTTTGAGGATCTGATGAGAGCTGGGAACTTTCTTTGCAGATAACCGCATATGCTCATTTAACATCCCATTTCAGAGTTTACTAACTCATGTCTCTGCCCACCATCAGACCCAACCCCATATGGGTTCTCTCTCCTCTTGTGGGCCCATGTGTGATAAGCTTATTATAAACCCTGAATTTATAAAGCCTGTGCTAAAGAAATATGCTTTAAGACCTTGGGATGAGAGCTTGATGGTCTTAATAGATTATCAAATAGAATAAGAATTTAAGTTTCATTTCACTGATTATGTGGTATACAATTTAATTTTGTATCAATTATTTTTAATCAACATTTATTTAATTGTAGCACAAACATTTCATGAAATCTATCATCGTAAAAATATTTTTTTGCAGTGATGGGACCAAACCCAGGAGTTCTCATCTGCTAGGCAAGCATTCTACCAGTGAGCCACACTCTCAGTCCAAGCCTGTTAACAAATTTATAAGTGGGCAACACGGTATTGTTAGCTATAGGCACAATGTTATACAACAGATATCTAGAACTTATCTTGTATAACTGAAAGTTTATATTCATTGATTAGCAACTTCCCATTTTTCCCTCCCCTAGCCCTTGGCAACCACCATTCTACTCTCTGCTTCTTTAAATTTGATGATTTTAGATACTTCTTAGTAGAACTATGCAGTAAGTTCTTAGTAGAACCTTTGTTCTTCTGTGACTTGACTTCTTTTCTTTGTGAGTGTGTGTGGGACTGGGAATTGAACCCAGGGGCCCTGCTATACTCCAGCCCTATTTTTTATTTTTAAATTTTGAGACAGGGTATCACTAAGTTGCAGAGGACCTCACTAAATTGCTGAGGCTGGCCTTGAACCTGAGATCCTCCTGTCTCAGCCTCCCATGTACTGGGATTACAGGTGTGCACCACTACACCTAGCTTGGCTTATTTCACTTAACATATTGTCCTCATGGTTCATCCATGTTGTTGCATTTTGCAGAATTTCTGTATTTTTTAAGTTGGAATAATATTCCATTGCACATATATACCATATTTTCTTTATCCATTCATCCACTGATGTGTCATTTAGGCCATCTAATGCTGCAAAAAACATGGGAGTGCTAACATCTAATTATGATCTTGATTTCAATACTTTTGAATAAATACCCAGAAGTATGATTGGTGGATCATATGATAATTCTATTTTTAATTTTTGAGAAATCTCCATACTCTTTTCCATTGTGGCCAATTTACATTCCCACCAACTCTGAATGAAGGTTACACTTCTCCACATCCTCTTTAAAAATTGTCTTTCGGAGCCAGGCGTGGTGGCGCATGCTTGTAATCCCAGTACTTGGGAGGCTGAGACCGGAGGATCCGGGTTTGCGGCCAGCCTCAGCTACTTAGTGAGGCCCTCCGCAACTTAGTGAGACCCTGTTTCAAAATAAAGAATAATTTGTTTTCTTAGTGTAGAGACTTTTAAGTTCTTTGTATACCCTAGATATTAGACCTCTGTCAGAGGGATAGCTTGCAAATATCTTCTCCCATTCTGTAGGCTTTCTCTTTAGGCTCTTGATGGTTTCCTTTGATGAGCAGAAGCTTTGTAGTTTAATGCTATCCCACTTGTTAATTCTTGTTTTAATTTCCTGTGCTTTGGAGGTCTTGTTGAGGAAGT
>PVJS01026798.1:0-26722 GCA_004027185.1 Glis glis | reverse complement strand
AAAAAAAAAAAAAAAAAGAAAAAGAAAAAAATAGCAATCCCTAGGTGTGGAGGTCTGCAGTACCTCCTCCCCTGCTCTGTGCCCAGCCCCAGGGACTATACCAGGCACTTGGTAGCTGGACCTCGTTGCCCTAGCAACCCTGTGAATTTCCATCACACCCATTCTACAGGAGGAGACTGAGGCTCAGGTCTGGGCTGAGCAGAAGCCTCAGCGCTAATGAGGGCCATAGTGGGAACATGAATCACCGTGGCCTCAAAGGCTGTTGCTCTTTCTCCCAGTGAACAGGCCGGCACTGTGAGTGGAGATGGTCTGAGTGGACAGGGTCAGAGACCAGCGCTCCAGCCTGGAACCTGTGACACACCCAGGTTGTGGAATGCTGGGGGCCTCCATCTCCTGTCTCCACTGGCCAATCAGGACCAAGAGGAACCCCTAGAGGGTTATCCTGAGGGTCAAAAGGGTCAATCATCAGCAGGCTTCAGGGCCAGGAGGGGTTAGAGCTGCCCCTGTAGCCTTGTTAAGATGGAATAATAACCAGAGTGACGTGCATGATGGCAGGAAATTTCCAGCCAGCCCTCCTTCGCTCAGTGTCTGGTGGCCCCTTCCAGCCATACTGGTTTTGTGGGACCAGGCACTTCTCTGCCCAAAGGCTTTGCCATGTCCTAACTTAGTTAAGACACCCTGAATTGAACACTTGCCCAGGGCCAGGAACTACTGATGTAGGGCCTTGTCTAACTCTGTAAGGGCTGTGGATGAGAGCTGTCGAGGGTTGAGAGAGGTGGACTGACATGATTTTTTTTTTTTTTTGCGGTACCAGGGATTGAACCCAGGGGCATTCTACCTCTGAGCTACACCCCCAGCCCTGTTTTTTGTTCTTTATTTTGAAACAGGGTTTCACTAAGTTGCAGAGGGCCTCATTAAGTAGCTGAGGCTGGCCACGAACCCAGATCCTTGGGTCTCAGCCTCCCAAGTACTGGGATTACAAGCATGCGCCATCATGCCCAGCTAGAATCTCACCTTTTAAAAGGATCCCGATGGATGCCGTGGGAAGGACAGAGGCAGCTGGTTAGAAAGGTGTTACAATAGTCCAGGCCGGGGAAGGGACCTGTATTTGTTGAGTACTACTGTGGGCTTAGGCACAATAAAGTATGTAAAGGAGGCATGGGTTATTGTGTCCTGCCCTGCCAGATCTACCCAATTTAGAATCTCAGGAGTGTGGGAGCCTAGGAATTTGTATTTATTTACTTTTGGTACTGAGGATTAAACTGAGGAGCATTCTACCTCTAAGCTACACCCCAACCCCTTTTTTATTTTGAAACGGGGGTCTTACTACATTGCTGAGGGTCTAAGTTGGTGAGGCTATCCTCGAACCTGTGATCCTTCTGTCTCAGCCTCCAAAGTACTGAGATTATAGGCAAGTGCCACCACACCTGGCTAGGAATTTGTAATTTTAACAAGTTCCACTGGTGATTCTGATGATCAGTCAGGTTTGAAATAACTAAATTATGGGACTCAATTTTCCCAGAAATTATAGAAATAACCATGAAGACTGTTTAGGGAGCACTGTCCTTGTTACTGACCCTACATGTTTTGCATATATACTTTATATCACTTCATCCTAAGCAGTACCTGCTGTCATTAGCCCTGGTTCTCAGAGGAAGGAACCAAGAGGCACAGAGAGGTTAAGTAACTTGGTCAGGGTCACTGAGCTACAAGGTGGCAGAGCCAGGCCTGGCTGATTCTTTTACCCTGCCCTACTATAGACCTGAATGTCAATACAGATTCAGAGATATGTAGATGAGTTGCGGGTAATGGATCCCCAATGGGCAAAGCTTCCGTGCTGAGTCCTGTTGATGTCTGTCCTTCTGGGATCTGGGTTGGGCCTGGTCTGGCCTGGATATTTGCTGAATGGAACTGAATGTGCGGTTGTGACACTGAAGGCAGCTCCACACCCCTTCCCACAGAGCATCCTTACCATGCTGTTGTTCTGAACGTGAGACTGAAGGGTCAAGGACTGTTTTAGTCACTTCTTTCCTAATCACCCTCAGAGATAAACAGGACTCCCATGGGAGGGCCTGGATACTCCGGTGAAAGGTGACCAGAGTTTTAGTCTGTGTTTCTATTGCTGTAACCAAAGTACCTGACGTGAACAACACAGAGGAGGAAAGGTTTCTTTGGGCTCACGGCTTCAGAGGTACAGTCCGTGGTTGGTCAACTCCAAGGCAGACATCATGGCGGCATGGGCTGTGGCCGAGGACAGCAGCTCATCTTGTGGCAGCCAGAAAGCAGAGAGGACAGCCGGAAACGACCAGGGACAGATAGAGTCCCCAAGGCCACACCTTCAGTGACCTACCTCTTTCAGTCGTGTCCCAATTGCCTAAATTACCACCCAGGAAGTCCATTCAAATTATTTTTTATTTATTTTATTTTATTTTTTTGCGGTACCAGGGATTGAACGCCGGGGCGTTCTATCTCCGCGCTATACCCCCGGCCCTATTTTTTTATACTTTATTTTGAAACCAGGTCTCACAAAGTTGTGGAGGGCCCCACTAAGGGGAGAGAGAGGGAGAGAGAGAGAGAGAGAGAGAGAGAGAGAGAGAGAGACGGACGGAGAGACAGGGAGAGAGAGAACGAGAGAGCTGAGGCTGGCCGCAAACCCGGATCCTCCGGTCTTCGCCTCCCAAAGTACTGGGATTATAAGCGTGCGCCACCACGCCTGGCCCATTCAAATTATTAATCCTTCAGTGGATTTATTCACTGATGAGATCAGAACCCTGATTCAGTGATTTCACCTCTGAACGTTTTTGTGTTGCCAATGCATGAGCTCTTCCAGGGGACGTTCTACATCCAAACCACAGCAGCCAGGGTCATGGGTGTTGCGAATGGTGTATGGTTACCATGGATGCTACATTGCCCCGCATTCTCGTTTGTGTATCCAAGGGATCTTTGGCCCAAAGAACTGAAGAGCTTTTCGTTAACTGGACCATCAGCTGGAACTGGTAGTGGTTTGGAGTCAAAGCCATCGGGTTAATATTTCCCCATTGTTCTCATGTGTTAGGTAATATTTTTGTAGTTCTCTGAGCTAATCCCCTTACACAGAGGTGTGGGTGATGACCTCGACCTCTTCTTATCCAAGAGTGCTTTGCACTTGTCCCCAAACTGATATTTTCTAATCGGTGAGTCCCGTATCACTGCAAGAGATACCTTCGGCTGGTACCTGTACGTGCATTTGAGCACCTTGACTCACACCATTAGAAAGTGATTTCCTTCAATCCTTATTCTGTGGAGAATACAGTTTGGTGCTACTGAATTGTTAATGCTCCTCCAACATTTGCTAATTATATTTTTCTTTTTGGTACTGGGGATGTAACCCAGGGTATTCTGTTTCTGAGCTACACCCCCCCTTTTTTTGAAACAGGGTCTTGCTTGGTTGTTGAGGCTCTAAGTTGCTGAGGCTGTCCTTGAGCCTGTGAGCCTCCTGTCTCAGCCTCCCAAGTACTGGGATCACAGGCCGGTACCACTGTGCCCAGCTTGCTAATCTTTGTGTGTGTGTGTGTGTGTGTGTGTGTTACTGGGGATTGAACCCAGGGGCATTCTACCTCCAAGCTATACCCCCAGCCCTATTTTATATTCTTTATTTTGAAACAAGGTCTCACTAAGTTGCGGAGGCCTCACTAAGTAGCTGAGGAGGCCGCAAACCCAGATCCGCCTGTCCCAGCCTACCAAGTACTGGGATTACAAGCATGTGCCACCATGCCCGGTTTGCTATTCTTTTTAATGAAGGAAAAACTGGCCCTAGCTCAGAGCCTTCAGCCATATGAAATAGGGATTTAATTATTATGTTATGTTATGTACTTAGTAAACTTTGTATTTTGGAAGGATTTTAGATTAATAGGAAAGCTGCAAAAATAATCCAGAGGGTTCTTATCTAAGAATGATATACCCTTCACCCTGTTTTTCCCAGTCTTACCATCCTATACAACCATGGTACATTTGTCAAGACTGAGAAACTAGTATTGGACTATTGACTAAAGCATAGACTTTACTTACCAATTTTCCCACTAATGTCTTTACTACAATTCAATCCAGGATACCACATTGCACTTACTGTTATTTACTTTCAGCACTGATTCCAATTTACATATTTTTACTACTTCCTATAATAGCACATGATCCTGGTATTTGATTATGTCAGTGATATGTCACCTTTGAAAACACTAAGTGAACCTGGGCACGGTGGCGCACACCTGTAATCCCAGTACGTGGCAGGCTGAGTCAGGAAGGTAGCAGGTTCTAGGCCAGCCTCAGCAACTTAGACTCTGTCTCAAGATTAAAAAATAAAGGAGGGGGGAGCTGGGGTGTAGCTCAGATGTAAAACGCCTCTGGGTTCAATCCCCAGTACCAGAATAAAAAATAAAAAGGGCGGGGGGGGGTTTGTAGCTCAGAGGTAGAACACCCCCGTGTTCAATTCCTGGCGCCACAAAACAAAACCAACCAACAAACAAAATCACTAGTGAAGAAAAATGAGAGAATTTGAAAAAAATTTAAAAAGCAAAACCAAAAAAAAATAATAATAATCAGAAAGAAAGAAAAAGAAAACCAAAAAGTTAACAGTGGTATACAGATATGGTAAAAAGCTCTCAGTTTCCTCTGGGTCAGCTTCACCTGTAGAAAGACCTCCCATGAGGTGGGAAGATGGTCGCCAGCCCGACGGCGGCCTCCCTCCCCACTCGTTGGAATGTCCGTCTCCAGTGGGAGGGTCAGCTGCTGCCGAGAGTGGCAAACGCGGACCAGCGCAGCGGCCCCAACCACGACACTGCGACCTACCGAACGAGAAGTCCCGGTGAGTGGATCCAGAGCGGGGTCAATGGCGCCAGGACGTCGGCCAGGACCTCAGCCTCTCCCTCCTTCAGCACCTTCGGCACGCTGGCTCGTCCTTCACCGCGCCATCCTGTGGCCCGAAGATGGCTCCCTCGGCTCTGAGCGCCCTCCCTCCAGCAGTGGGGCTCCACAGGGGGACAGAAGTGCAAGCGGGCTCCCCTCCCGAGCAGCTGCTCGCGGGCTTCGCTCCCATCCCCAGGGGAAAGTACTTCCCAGAAGCCCCCTGGCTGGGATCACGTGTGTGGGTCACGTGGCCGCCCTTGGCTGCAAAGGAGTCTGGGAGAGCAAAGACCTGGCAAAGCGGATTGGCTTAGACCCGTGGGAACCGCCCAGTTCTAACATTTGTGCTTTTTTTTTTTTTTTTGCAGTACTGGGGATGGAACCCAGGGGCATTCTACCTCCAAGCTACACCTCCAGCCCTCTTTTTATTCTTTATTTTGAAACAGGGTCTCACTAAGTTGAAGAGGACCTCACTAAATAGCTGAGGCTGGCCACGAACCTGTGATCCTCCTGTCTCAGCCTCCTAAGTACTGGGATTACAAGTGTGCGCCACCACACCCGGCTTAACATTTGTGCTTCTGAGAGAGTACAAGCCGATCGATAAAACACATCCTAATGTCCTCCCTGACAGATAAACCTCCAAAGCCACCGGGAAGACCACTTTGAATCCTTCCGCTCTTTGGGGTTCCGTGCCAGGATGTGGCCCCTGGATCGCTGCCCAGCTTCCTTCTCTTCCATTCCTCAGCTCCACCCCATACCACGTGAGGTCCCACACACAGGCCTGTGGATGCTCCAGCCCACGCACTGAGCTCTGTTTACCCCTACCCACACAGCTGCCTCTTGGCCACTACTTGGAACCGGCTGCACCCCTGGGACAATGGGTTAGGGGGAAGGCTCATGGCTGCAGGCTAAACTTGGGTTTGGGGTTGTTTGGACAGGGATTTGGAGGAATCAGGTACCCAGTGTTCAGAACTAGGCGGGACATCCCCTTGGGCGGGGCTGAAGGTGGGCCAGAGTGAAGCCTTGAAAGGATGGGTCCAGAGCAGGACCGCTCTTGCTGGGATCAGCTGGGCACATCACTGCACAGACCAAATCAGGTTCATTTAACCCCTGGTGTTCCGAAACTCACGATGCTGTGCCTTAGGGCAGAGGGTGGGACAGCGGTGGAACATGCGGCCCTTGGTGTCTGCCTGCAGCGTGAGCTCAGTGGGGCCAAGGTTTTAGGTCTTGTTGGACCCTTGTATCCTCAGGATCTAATCCAGTGTCTGGGATATGGTAGGTGCTCAGTATTTACCCAGTAGTGAATGCATGCCTATCACTATCAGTATGATTTGACACTGGCCTGCATCCTCATCACACAGGGGTGGGTGGTGTTGGCAACCGGAATCCAAAAGGGAAAGGCGGAGGGAGTTAGTCTGGCATCTGTGAGTGGGAAAAGTGACAGCCCAGAACTCTTGGCACTTTCTCTCCCTGACCCCCAGCCACCTCCAGGGGACTCATTGTTTATTATTATTTGGTACTGGAGATTGAACTCAGGGGCATTCTACTTCTGAGCTTTACTGCCAGACCTTTTTTTATTATTTTATTTTATTGATACTGGAAATTGAACTCAGGGGCATTTTACCTCTGAGCTATACCCCCAGCCCTGTTTTATTATTTCATTTTATCAATTCTGGGGATTGAACCCGGGGCATTCTACCTCTGAGCTACACCCCAAGCCCTTTTTATTTCAAAACAAGGTCTCACTAAGTTGCTGAGGCTGGTCTTGAACCTGCAATCCTCCTGTCTCAGTCTCTCAAGTTCTAGGATTATAAGTGTGTGCCACTATGCCCAGCTGGACACACGTTTTTGAAGCACCCGCCACAGGCTTCCCGGCAGGGTCCACCAACACGGTTTGCTGTCGCAGGGACTGAGTTTCCAGGGTGCTAGGGAATTCTGAGCACACCTGTGCCACGCCCTCAAATGCACAGTGGCTCCCCCCACACCTGGTATATAGGGCCCCACAGTCGGGCCCTGCTCCCCCTGACAAATCCCTATGGAAAGTCTACCCGCTGCCCGATTATTCTCTTTACTTCTTAGCCTCCTTGCCTTTCTCCACTGCTGGGCTGCCTCACTCTCCCCATCTTTCCTGGCCAGCCAGTCAAACCCCACATCCTTCCTGAGCCTTGCCTGCTCCCCTCCTCAGGTTTTCCCTGGAGCCTCACGTGCCCATGTCCTGCCTCCAAGCACTCTTCCATGTTACACAGGCCTCCCTGTGCTCCAGGTCCTGTGTTGGGAAGGGATGGGGAGGGATCTATCAGAATTCTTGGGAGTAGCTAACACACTTTAATAGCTGAGTGTAGTGGTGCATGCCTGTAATCCTAGTACTTGGGAGACTGAGACAGGAGGATTGCAGGTTTGAGGCCAGCCTCAGCAACTTAGCGAGACCCTGTTTTAAAATAAAAAAAAATAAAAATAGGGCTGGGGGTATAGCTCAGAGGTAGAGCATCCCTTGGTTCAATCCCCAGGATCGCAAAGAGAAAAAGAGAGCTATATTATTATATATTAATTTCTATTCTATATCATGTATTAATATTATACATTGCTTAAAGAGAGCTATATATTAAAAGATATGCAGGCATTCTCATGGAAGGCAGGGCAGGAATGGTAAGCAGGCCTCACCTCGATTGGCAACTTGAAAAGCAGAACCTGAGGCTGCGGTCTTGGCCTCTGAGGCCACACGGCCTCTCTCATGTCTGCCTCTCTGTGTCGGATTCATTAGTCTCTCTCACATGCAGTCTTATATTCGCCATGCGCATGGCTTCGTATTGGTCTCCCTGGCTTTCTCTCCACATGGCCTCCTTACTAGAGCACCCGTAAATGAGTCAGGGTTCCTTTGTGAGTGAAACAACCCAGCTCAACATGGTTTAAGCAAAGAAAGGGAATTGATTGGCTCATGGAACTATTGGAAAGTCCAGAGGAAAGTTGGGTTTCAGGCAAGGTCAGATCTAGGTGCTCAAATACTAGGAATACTATGATTAGGAGCCTCTATCACTGGTCTCTGCGTTCTTCTGGGTTGGCTTCACCTATAGGAAGATGCCCCCTGCGGGATGGCAAGATGGTCCCCAGGAAGCCGAGATGAATAGTCTACCAGCTTAGCCACTCTGGTGGAGAAAAACCCTCCTCCTGATGGCTCTGGCAGAAATCACCACGCTGGGAAAAGAGCCAAATTCAAAATATGGTTTCTACTAACTGTGTATCATTTCTGTACCTTCATACAGTTGAAGAATCATGAGTTGAGCCGTTGCACGTTGGGAGATTGCCCATATTGTTTTCTAAGATGCAAAATTAGCTGGGCGTGGTGGCGCACGCTTGTAATCCCAGTACTTGGGAGGCTGAGACAGGAGGATCACAGGTTTGAGGCCAGCCTCAGCAAATAGTGAATCTCTCATCAATCTAGCAAGACTCTGGTTTATTTATTTATTTTTTTTTGAGGTACTGGGGATTGAACCCAGGGGCGTTCTACCTCCAAGCTACATCCCCAGCCCTATTTTTTATTCTTTATTTTGAAACAGGGTCTCGCTAAGTTACAGAGGACCCTCACTAAGTAGCTAAGGCTAGCTGCAAACCCGGATCCTCCGGTCTCAGCCTCCCGAGTACTGGGATTACAAGCGTGCGCTACCATGCCCAGCTGCAAGACCCTGTTTTAAAAGAAAATAGGGCTGAGGGTGTAGCTTGAAGGTAGAATGCCCCTGGGTTCAATTCCCAGTACCACAAAACAAAACAAAAAAGATACAAAATTATTTTAAACTGAAATATGTGTAGAAAAGTACACGCAAGATACAGGCACCGGGTAGGAGTAATTAGAAAGTATATATCCACCTGTGCAGTGTCCTAAATCAAGAAATAAAACATCACTAGTGTCCCTCTCCCCAGTCAGAACCTCCTTGTCTTCCAGAGATAACCCCTGTCGACATGATCTTTCTTTCTTTCTCTCTTCTTCATCATCTTCTTCTTCTTTTTTTTATATGTGTGGTGCTGGGGATTGAACCCAGGGGCATTCTGCCTCTGAGCTACATCCCCCAGCCCTTTTTCTTTTTATTTTTAAATATTATTATTATTGTTGTTATTATTATTATTAGTAGTAGTAGTAGTAGTAATAGTAGTACTGGGGATTGAGCCTAGGGGTATTCTACCTCTGAGCTACACCCCAAGCCCTATTTTATTTTTTATTTTGAAACAGGGTCTCAATAAGTTACTAAGGGTCTTACTTAGCTGCCAATGCTGGTCTTGAATCTGCAATCCTCCTGTTTCAGCCTCCCAAGTACTGGGATTATAGGTACTACCATGCCTAGCTCAAATTTCCTCTTTTTGTAAGAACAACTTTTATACTGGATTACAGTCCACCCTAATGATCTCATTTTAACTTGATCACCTCTGTAAAAACCCTGTTTCTAAATAAGGTCATCTTATGAGGTACTGGAGGTTTGGACTCCAACATCTCATTTTGGGGGAGACAATTTAAACCATAGGTGGTGCTCAGCAAGGCGGGAGCAGCACACACCTGTAATTCCAGTACTTGGGAGGCTGAGAGAGGAAGATCGCAGGTTTGAGGCCAACCTCAGCAACTTAGCAAGACCCTGTTTCAAAATGAAAAATAAAAAGGTCTGGAGGTGTAGCTCAGAGGCAGAATACCCCTGGGTTCAATCCCCAGCACCACTACTACCACCACAACAAAAAATAGGTGCTAAGCATATATCAGTTTTTCTTCCTCATCAAATAAGGTTGGACATCTCACCCAGTACCTGGCCCAGAGCAGATCTCCAATAGATATTTGTCAAATAAGTGAGTGGATGGAGCCTAGATTCCGTGGTGTTTTGAACTCTTCAGAGAGTTTTCTACTGTCCCCAGAGACACTGGTCCCTTTACTAAAAGTGATTTCAAGATACTCAGACAAGAATAGAAAATCCACACCTGGCATGGTGACTCACGCCTGTGATCCCAGTACTTGGGAGGCTGAGACAGGAGGATTGCAGGTTCAAGGGCAGCATCAGCAACTTAGCCAAACCCTGTTTCAAAAAAAAAAAAAAACAAACAGATAAATAAACAAACAAACTAGGGCTTGGGGTGTAGCCCGGAGGCAGAATGCTCCTGGGTTCAATCCCCAGTAACCCCCCCCCCACCACACACTAAAGCTCATAAGAACAGGTTTGGGCAGATTGACGAGCTTGGACCTGATTTTTCTTTTTAACTCCCTGTGTGCTGTTTCCTGGAGCTGGGAAAGTGACAGGGAAGTCCTTCGTTCCTGGAAATGCTCTGCCTGTCACAGAGGGTGAATTGTTCTAGCCAAGGTTGAACCACTTCCTCCAGGCAGCTGGAAAGAGGCTCCGACAAGGAGCTGGGTGGGGGCGGAGGCCCAGCGATGTCTGGCTTAAGGCGAGATGAGGAAGCGGCTATAGGGGAAGGGAGGGTCGGCACCTGTAACCCTCTGCCCCGCCCCCATGAAGTCAGGAAGCTGGAGCCAAACCCAAGAGAGCAGCTCTTCATTCTTCACCCTCACAAACAGACTTGGAGCCCAAACGCTGGCCTAGACCTCTGCAGTCCACTCTTGGCCTCTCCACGCCCTCACTTGTGGTCTTGGGCAAGTGACTCAACCTCTCTGTGCCTCAGCATCCTCCTTGATGATCTGGGGCAATAACAGTACCACCTTGCAGCGTACGTGACCATGTATGCCTTACACTTTGCACGGTGCAGCCCAGTAACGTGATGATAATGTTATCGTTGCGGACGCTGCCGAGCTGAGGCTGATAAGGGAGGAGGTGAATCCTAGAGCCCGGGTTTTGACAAGCCAGTCTGTCCTCATCATTCCTGCTAGGGCTTTCTAGAAGGCACCCCACCCTCCCTGCCCCTCATCTTCCCCCTTCTGTCTTTTCCTCCTTACGATCCTAGGTGCTCACACGAATGCCCCACAGTCTTGTGAGATACGTAGTCACGCCTGTTCTGTGGTGCAGGACCCGACACTCAGAGATGAGGCAACTTGTAAGAGGTGAGACCGGAACTCAAGTCGGGTCTGCCTGACTCCACACCACTGAGCAGGGAGAGGGGTCTGACCGGGATGGATGTGCCCCCCATTGCTCTCCATCCTTAGGACCTAAGCGGGAGCTTCTTCCCTGCTGGGCCTGCCCTGCGCAGCGCTCCAGCTCTGGGTCGCTTCTCCGCCCTGCTGTCAGGCTGGGCCAGGTTGGCTGTCACATGGAACAGGCCCTGGGGGTCAATGACTCATGACATCGGAGCTCATCCAGTAGCACCTGACTCCTCACAGTGTGTGCCACCCTCTCCCATTTTATTATAGACCGGCAGACTGAGGCTCCCGGAAGCTCAGCCCTTCCTCCCGCCACCGGCCGGAGCCTGGCTTCGAGCCCTGGGCTGCCTCTCTGGTGTCTTGCACTCACCTCCTTTCGTGGCTCTCGCTACCTGTTCCCTCTGCTCCCCCGGGAAAGCCTGGGTGGACACTGGCCTCCAGTGCTCTCTGTCCCCATGGGACCAGGGGTCGAGAGGTGGCTGGGACCAGCTCTGAACGGGTGGGACGGAGTCAGAACCCTTTCGCCCGGGGGGGATGGAGGGCACATTGGCTGGGGGCCTACCATGCATCAGGAGTGACGGCAGGACAGTCACCATCCTGGGCCCTCTGGTCCTCACGCGGTGAGGCTCAGGGCAGTAAAGCACTTGCTTAAGGTCATGACGGGCAGGCGGGGTCCCAAGCCCGGGCCTCCAGTCCTGCCAGCGTGGCTCCTGCAGGGCAGGCTGCTGCTGGGCAGGAAAGGTCTACGGGACAGGTTTCCCATTCCTACCATCTTTCTTTCTTTTTCTTTTTCTTTTTCTTTTTCTTTTTCTTTTTCTTTTTCTTTTTGTGTGTGTGTGTGGTGGAGATTGAACTCGGGCATTCTACCTCCAAGTTACACCCCAGCCTCTTTTTAGTTTTTATTTATTTTTAAAGTTTGAAACAGGGTCTTGCTAAGTTGCTGAGGGTCTTGCTAAATTGTTGACACTGGCTTTGAACCTGTGATCTTCCTGTCTTAACCTCCCAAGTACTGGCATTACAGGCATGCACTACCATGGCCCGCTTCCTTTCTTTTCTTTAGCAGAGACAACAGGCTCTGGAATTTTCTGGCCTCTCTGAGCACCTGACCACTGGAATTCAGAGGCTCCTGAAGTTTGTTTCTTGTTCTCCACCAGCTCAGACGGCGTCTAGGTTCTCTGCTGTTCTGCAGCTGCCTGCGAAGGAGGCTACATGAGGAGGCCGAAGGAGGCCTGGGTCAGTTCCCGAGGGAGCTCTGGCACTGACTGGCCGTGGGACGGTAGGGAGGTGAAGTCACCTCTCTGGTCCTCAGCCCCATCTGTAAGAGCGGGGGAATCATGGTCTCTACTTCGTAAGCTCGTTGTGAAGATTCAACTAGACCAGGCATACAGAGCAGCGAGGGTGACGCGTGGCACTCGTGCGTGTTGGGTGAACACACACCCACCGTGATTATGGTAGAAATGGTGTCACCATCAACGGAGACTTGGGTGGAGGTTTTTGCTTTGGTGAAGGGTTCAAGACCTAGATGGCACAGGAGTAGAGGAGTGAGCGGGAAGAGAATGTTCTTTCCCTGTCTGACTGGCAGCTGGCCCGAACTGCAGCAGCCCCAGGCCAGCTCAGGGGGTGCTGAGCTGTCCTCCTCCCCTCACTCTTGGGAGACAGGGTGTTCTCGGGCCCACATGGCCCTGCCTCTAGGCATTGGTCCATGCTCGCCCGCATACCTTCTCAGCACTGGGAGTCACCCGGCAAGCACCTTATGGAAAAAAAAAAGAAAGAAAGAAAGAAAGAAGAAAGCACCCAGTGTTTGAGAACAGCGAATTAGCTGAGTGTAGTGGTGCACGCTTGTAATCCTAGTTTTTGGGAGGCTGAGACAGGAGCATCGCAGGCTTGAGGGTAGCCTCAGCTTTTAGTGAGATCCTCAGCCACCTTGCCAGACTCTGTTTCAAAATAAAAAATATAAAAAGGGCTGGGGGTGTAGCTTGGAGGTAGAATGCCCCTGGGTTCAATCCCCACTCCCCAGTACAAAACAAAAACAAACAAAAAGCAATGAGTTGCTCTCATCTATCTATAAGCTTCTCTTTGTGGGAAAATGAAGCTCCGAGAAGCAAAAGACCTTGCTCAATAAAACATAAGTGCTGAGCCGGGGTAAGCCCCTTCGCTCCAGTGGCAGAGGTCTCTCATCCCTCCTGACAAAGGTACCATCAACAGGAACCGTGGCCGGCCTGGAACTCATCCTCCCACGAGGAAGATGGAAAGACAGTGGGCGATGGCTGGTGAGCCCCTCTAAGGTCTCAGGTCTGTCCCCAATCCTGGGGTCTTGAAAAGAAGCAGCGTCTTCTCCCACCCTCTCTTACGCACACTCCCACATCCAGCCCTGGCAGAGCCCCGATGCTGGCACCCATGGGAGGCCGTTCCCTCCAGCACATGCCTCCCCTCTGTGAAGAAGCAGAGCAGCCAGGAAGAGAAGACTGAAGCGCCGGGCGCGGTGGGGCACCCCTGTAATCCCAGTACTTGGGAGGCTGAGACCTGAGGATCGCAGGTTAGAGGCCAGCCTTAGCAACTTAGCGAGATCCTCAGCAACTTAGCAAGAACCTGTTTTAGAATAAAAAATAAAATGAAAAAGGGCTCAGAGGTGGAATGCCCCTGTGTTTAATCCCCAGTAACCCCCCCAAAAAAAGAGAGAAGATCTAAGGCCGTTCAGGTGCGACTCAGGGTGAGGCAGAAAAGTGGTATTACTGGTAAGGACCGTTGCGTTTATGAGACCGCTTATCTTTATGGCAAAAACTGAAACAGGACCTGAGATGCAGTAACAAAGGGAGCACTGTCCGTGAAGGATTGGTTCTGCAACGTGGGACCGTGCAGCCCATGGGCAGCTGGACCCACTGTGTGCAGAGGCGGGGGCTGTCCTCGTAACCCCGAGGTTCTCTGTGAAGTCAGACCTGATGGTTCTGAGTTAGGAATCCTTGTGGGGACCCTGGGAACAATTCCCAGACCCCCTTCCCCAGGCTTCCCCCACCCTGCCTGCTAAATGTGGGATCCCCCTGCAGCATCAGGATTCCCATCCCTCCGCATGACTTCTCTTCCCACCACCCTGGGCTTGACTTGGTGGGCGACCCCAACAATAGGGGAGGTCAGATGGGCATGACGGGAAACACGGGGCGGGGTGGGGGCTGGAGCGTTTCCCGGGACTCCCGCTTCAACGGTCTGGACTGCGCATGGGCTGCCCCCAGCACGAAGCACCGAAACAATCAAAACGAGAAAATAAAACCAGCTACATCGATTGCAAAAGAGGGACCCCGGTTCTATTCGTTCTGCAGCAAGGTCAATATTTCAGTACTGCCGTCGCGCTATATACGGAAAAGCCAGGAGCACCGGCGTAAGAGGAACGGGGACTCCCCACCCCTGTAATGTTCAGATAGTTTGTGCCTCCCTTGCCCTCCTAGCAGTCTGGCTATGCTAGACGGAGGACAGGTGGAAGCCCATTGTCCAAGCGCGGAGTTCTTGACCCAAGACCACCATCCTGGCTTTGACCATATGCAAGTCCAGCCGGCATATCATCTCAGAGAGAGCCAGGCTAAGTTCATAGCCCCTCACCCTGGAGCTTGTGAAAGTCAGAGGCCCCAGAGGCCAAGGGGCCGCCGGGGCTGCCAGCACCCCGGCTCTCAGGCGATGGAAGCGACCTGACTGTGTTTCTGCTCTCTGCAGAAGAGAGTCCTGGGGCAGGGCCAGCAGCTGCCCTGGCTGTGGGGGTAACAGCAGAACAGGGTGGACATCAGCAAGGCCAGGGCGATGATGAGGGCCAGCACCCACCGGATGACGCCTGGGTAGATGAAGGGCAGGATGAGGGTGATGAGCAGGACCAGCAGCAGCAGGTGCACGGCCAGGCGCCGGGCGGCCACGCGGTTGGCATTCGCTGCGTCCTGCTCACCTTCTCCTGCCAAGCCCGGCTGCCCTGCTGCCGAGGCGGCAGACCCCTCCAGTCCCTGAGGACACAGCCGCACCTCGGGGCACGGCCGGGCCAGCTGCCCCACCACCGCCTCCTGGTCACGCAGGCTGCAGATGAGGCCCCCCGGGACGATGGTGACCTTCCTGCACAGCGGGCAGGAGATGCGCCAGGAGTCCTCCTGCACGCACAGCAGGAGCTTCAGGCAGACGGCGCAGAAAGTGTGCTGGCAGCTCAGCAGCTTGGGTGACCGGCCGCACCAGCTGAAGGGCTCCCGGCATACCAGGCACTCCAGGTCGCCCTCGGTGGAGCCTTGGTGGCACCTGGCGGGACCCAGAGCAGTGGTGGCAGCAGCGGTGGCTTCTGCTGGGACAGACTGTGGCAGCTGTGGGGTCTCGGTGGTGCAAGACATTGTGGGCACAGAGCCGGTGGGACACCGGGCATCGACAGGAGCGTCAGCCAGTGCCACGGGGACTTGCGATGATTCTCCCGGCGTCCCGGATCTCTTCAAGCCGCCTTTCCCCTCTCCAGGTGTCCGCTGGAAACAGCTGTCTGTCTCCTCTCTCCCCAGGGCTGCCTGGTTTGTTTCTTGGCTTACATTGTCCCTTCAGTTATTATTATTTCTTTACTCGAAACCCAGGGTTAATCAGTAACTCGGAGGCCGGGAGACTTTGAAATGCCTGATAGAAGGGCCAAAAGGGGCTGGGCGAATGAATCAGGATTTTCCTGCTGGGGCCAGGCACCTGGTGAGCGCCTGTGTGAGCTATGTGGCCCGTGAACGAGCCTCGGGACTCATCCGAAGCCCCTTTTATCGCCCTTTCAACCCCTCAAAATGCTGATTTTTAGGCCTCAAACACAGAGACCAAGATTCAGCAGGTTGACAAACGTCCTCACAATTCTGATGTCAGGTGGACCAGGGAACTCCACTTTGAGAAACACCGTGTAGACGGGGCTCAGACAAAACCTTGTGGGTGTCAGGATGAGCGGGGGAAGAGCGTGTGCTTTGAGCACGTCTGCTAGCAGGTGGCCTCGTGAAAAGGGAGAAGCGGCGAGAAAGACATTTGGAGTGGATGGGGAGAAAGCCCAGCCAAACAGAAAAACAAAAGCCCAAATCTCCTGCAGGTGCTGAGCACCTGGGACCGCATTCAGTTTCTTACAGTCATAGTACAGGTATTAACAGTTGCTGATTCATGGGTATCTCATCAGTGTCCGCTTGCACAAGGACCTAAAATAGGCGCCATTGTTACGTGCCTGCTATGCAGTTAGAAGGGCAGCTGCCATTTCTTTGAGCCTACTCTGTGGGGTCTTTTTTTTTTTTTTGGTACTGGGGATTGAACTCAGGGTCATTCTTCCTCCAAGCTACACCCTCCAGCCCTTTTTAGTTTTTGTTTTGAAACAGGGTCTTGCTAAGTTGTTGAGGACCTTGCTAAGTTGCTGAGGCTGGCCTCGAACCTGCGATCCTCCTTTCTCAGCCTCCCAAGTACTGGGATTGCAGGCGTATGCCACCATGCCCGGCTTCTTTGGGCCTACTCTGAGCAATCCCTGTGTGCCAGGTCCTCCTCTGCGCTCCCCTGGGATCCTGGCCCCATGGGGAAGGTCTGGACACAGGGGCAGGGTGTGGTCAGAACAGGCCTGCTGGACATCTGCCAAGGGGCCTTCCGCCGGGGCAGATCTACCAGTGTCCAAGGTCTGGTCCCTGGCCTGGTGGAACTCAGCCTCTTGGGTTGGTGTAGATGTGGTTGGCCTCTGGGCAGCTGACTCCAGCTGGCAGGACTCACGTGGGACAGCAAATAGCAGTAGAAGTGACGTGGCAGTTAGGAGACCGGGACCTCACTGCCTTGCTCTGAATGCCAGAGAGTGGGGCGGCATGTCTCCACTCTGGAAATGTGCCTCATGCAGCCACACTGAATCCAGAAGGATGTGTGCGGAGTCCCTTGCTGCTTGGTCACGTGGTTTCCTGCTCTGCTGATTGAGCCCTTCCCTTGACCCTTGTGTGCTGGAGCCGCTGCCTGGCAGAGGTGTCCTCCCTTGTAGAGTGGCTCCTGCGCCCCGCTCCCGCTGGGCCCTCTGTCTCTGAAATCCAGCCCCCCATCCCATTTCCTCTGGACCTTCAGCTCCACAGTCAGTTCTTTCTCTCTGTCACGTTTCCCCCAGATAAGCGAAGGGGGCTGTGGACCTAGCATTGGGCATTTGTACCCCGCATCCCCCCCCCACTTCTTTTTTTTTTGCGGTACCGGGGATGGAACCCAGGGGTGTTCTACCTCCGCGCTACACCCCCAGCCCTATTTTTTTATACTTTATTTTGAAACCGGGTCTCATGAAGTTGCGGAGGGCCTCACTAGGTAGAGAGAGAGAGAGAGAGAGAGAGAGAGAGAGAGAGCTGAGGCTGGCCGCGAACCCGGATCCTTCGGTCTCCACCTCCCAAAGTACTGGGATTACAAGCGTGTGCCACCACGCCCGCCCCCCCCACTTCTTTGGTAACAGTAACCACTGCTCCCCACAACCTTTCTGTGTGGTTCAGCTGGGCTTGATCTCTGGCTCTAGCTCCGTGGGAGAGGGGAGCTGATGTGATGTGATCCAGGGCAAACCAATCACCACAGGATGCTACCCTGCTGGCTAGAGCGATTGGCTGGGATATAGGCATGTGGTCTAGCCAAACCAATGAGATTTAATCCTGGGACTACTATTGGAATTCTTGAAAAGTTCCTTTTTTTCTTTGCGGTACTGAGGATTGAATCCAGGGGCATTCTACCTGCGAGCTACACCCCCAGCCCTATTCGTTATTCTTTATTTTGAAAAAGGGTCTCGCTAAGTTGCGGAGGGCCTCACTAAGTAGCTGAGTCTGGCCGCAAACCTGCGATCTTCCTATCTCAGCCTCCCAAGTACTGGGATTACAAGTGTGCACCACCACGCCTGGCAAAAAGTGTCTTTTTCTGCTGGATTTCCAAGCTTGAGGGTAGAACTCCAGAGCTGCTAGGCTCACAGTGTGCAGAAAACCTGCCCAAGAGTCAGGTCAGGGCAAAAGAAAGATGAGGAAAAAATCAGACAAAGGCCCGATGACACTGTTTGTACACCTGGATTCAGCCATGCCTAAAACTAGACATCTATCTTTGGATTATATTATATTTAGAGGTTAATTATATTAACCTATAAAATATTCCCCATTTTGTGTGGTGTGGTATGTGTGTGTGTGTGTGTGTGTGTGTGTGTGTGTGCGTGTGTGTGTGTAAAATTCTGGGGATTGAACCCAGGGCCTTGTACATCATCCTTAACCTCAAATTTTATTATTAAGTCTGTTCAAATTGGATTTCTGTTCTTTGCAAGTGAAAGACTTCTGAGTAAGATAGCAGTGGGTGAAGAAAAGAAGCCTTTACTTGTTCCCAGACAAGGCCGAGCCAATATCGACAAGACAATCAGACTTTGTACACAGCCGAGAGTGACCTAATGCCCGTGTGATATTATGGTAAAAGAGACTTTGTTTTTCCCCCTGCTTTAACTAACTTTGTATAATGCTCCTTTCTGTTTGCTAGGCCCTAGGAAGGGTTGGGGACAAGAGAAGAAAAACCTTGTCTAGCCTTATTATTTATTTATTTATTTATTTATTTATTTTTGTAGTACTGGGGATTGTACCCAGGAGCATTCTACCTCTGAGCTATACCCACAGAACTTTTAAAAATTTTTGTTTCGAAATAAGGTCTTGCTAGGTTGCTGAGGGTCTCGCTAAGTTGCTGAGGATGACCTTGAACTTGCGATCCTCTTGTCTCGGTAATCCCAAATACTGGGATTACAGGTATGCACCACTGCACCCTGCTCAACCACATTCATTTTTAATGAGAAATCAGAAATCGAGTGGACAGCAGAGTGAGGTCAGCTTGGCCAGAGGCCTCCCTCTCTAAGCTCCACAGGAAGCCAAATTATGGGCAGGTAGATGAAGGAGGTTGAAATGGAACCAAAGGAAGATATCTAGGGATCACATCTAAAGAATAACCTTTTGATGTTGTTGGGTAACCACCATTAAGAAAACATATTGGTTTTTAACAACCCAATAATTATAGAAATACACAAAGGGGAACCTGAAAGTTCTTATGACTACAGCTGCTGAGAAATGGCTGCAGTTAACAGCATGTTCCCTTGCGTTTGTCCTCATGCTACCATCCTTGGCTTGGGGACAACTACCTTTCTTAAAGGCGCCTTGCCTTAACTATCATCGGTACCAGCTTTAGCGCCGGAGATCCGGCTCCTGTTGCTTTACTAGCTGGATGACCTTGGGCAAGAATATCTTCATCGAAGCTCAGGTTTTTAGTTTCGTCAGACAGACTCAATAACACTTCAGGAAATTATGGAAGACTACTTAAACCCCCTTTTTGCCCTTAGCACCTGCCCAGGGGAGGCTCAGTAATTTACACACCTTGGTTGTAACTGACCCGGGTGTAATTGATCTTTTCCAGGGATGTGATAAGACACTTTGGTGATCTATTTGGTCCGTGCTTCTTAAAGAGAAGCAGATGTGGGCAGGGTCTGGGCATAGCCTGGGCGGATCCGTTCCAGGGGATGTGCAGAAAGTCTCTGGAGACTGAAAATGTCTCATTCGTCCAGGTCTCGCGTCCTGTTCCAGTGTTATATTTGTACTCGCTTTAATATTTGAGGGCTGACACATACGTAAATACTGCGAAATCTCCAAGAGAAACATATCTGCTATTTTTAACTGCTGGTATAGCTCTGAACTGGTTCAATTTTCAGTAAAACTTTTTCCTTTGAAATGCAGTTTCTCCCATCTTGGGGCTTCGCTTAGCTTGTGTGTTATAAAGACACAAGATTGAGACGCTGGGCCTGAAGTGAGGGTAGAATTTCACACCTGGCTGCTACAGGGATCACACTGTGCTGCTAGTCCCAGGCTGGGCCCTGGTGAAGACATTTCCAATCCGAGCTTCAAGTCCTACGTCAAGTTCATGGGGGAAAAAGTCAGAGAATAGCAATATCGCGAGATCAGACTGTCCAACCCATCGCTGGCCTGTCTGCTGACAGCCCACCCTCCCCCTACGCACTAGTGGCCTCAGAGAGCTGGGTCCTGGCCGGGCACCCCATTGCTCCCTGCTGCTCCCTCCACCCTGGGCTGCTGCCAACAGTCTTTGCTTACATTCTTGGCCCAGAATTCCTGCCTCTGTGCTCCTCAGAACTCAGCCGCAGTTAAAATCTCCTTGATGTTGTTTAATTCTGACTTTATCTCTAATTTTCCTGTGGAGACTTTCTGCCTTTCTTTCGCAGTGCTGGGGATCGAACTCGGGACCTCGCATATGTCAAGCATGCGATCTACCACTCAGCTCCAGTCCCAGCCCCGGAACCCTTTTCTTATACAGCACTTTGTTGTTGTTGGTACTGGGAATCAAACCCAGGGGCATTCTACATTCAAGCTACACCCCCAACCCTTTTTTATTTTGAAACAGGGTCTCGCTAAATTGCTGAGGGTCTTGTTAAGTTGCCGAGGCTGGACTTGAACTTCCTGCAATCCTCCTGTCTCAGCCTCCCAAGTACTGGGATTACAGGCACATGCCACTGCGCCCAGCTCTTATACAACACGTATTAATGCTGCATATAATTCTGGAGTACTAAGAGACACGATTTGAAAAATGCTATTGGATCAAACTCAGTCATTAGGAAGTGGCATTTGATTCCGCTTTCTAAAGGCTCTCATTGAGTTGTGTACTGGAGCCATTCTGGAACTTTCCTCAAAGAATACTCCAAGAAATAGGGTTATGAAACCTGTTGTTGCATTCACATTCAGAGACGTGACCAGGGACTATACATGACAGTACTCAGCGTCACCTGTATAAGAGCATGTAAGAATTTTCTCTAGGGACAAAGAGTTAGAAAAAATAAATGAATAAAATCTTTTTAAGCCGGGCGTGGTGGTGCACACTTGTAATCCCAGTACTTGGGAGGCTGAGACCAGAGGATCCGGGTTCGCGGCCAGCCTCAGCTGCTTAATGAGGCCCTCTGCAACTTAGTGAGACCCTGTTTCAAAATAAAGTATAAAAAATAGGGCTGAGGGTGTAGTCTGGAGGTAGAATGCCCCTGGGTTCAATCCTCAGTTCTGAAAAAAAAATCTTTTTGTTGCCTCAGGTGGCAGACTGTGTCTGTCCACACTACTCAGATATTCTGAGCTACATAATTGACTCTGTTTTTCATTTTTGCTTTGGCCACCAGGAAGCTCAACCATCGCAACCGTGAAATACCACATCGGGCATATGGTGCCACATACCATCTCCACCCTCTTAGTCTGTACTTCCCATTCTAGGTTATAGTTTACCCAGTCCTGATGTTTGACTTCTGTATTTATGTTTCACTTGTATATATGTCTTGTAAACAATTCCAGTTGTTTCCAACTGTGGGCACAGGAAAGGTAGGAAAAAAAAAGAAGAGGAAAAGTAGAGGGAGAATTGGCAAATGTAGGAGAGAAGGCAGAGGTGGCAGGGGAGTGTGGACGTGTAACCTGGCGTCCTCTGGCTTCTTCAAGATTAAATCTCAGGCTCCCGCCTCCTGCTGTCCTGGGTACTGCAGGCCTGAAGATGACATGTGCCCATCCGAGGACATTCTCCACCTGTCCCCTGCTCGCCACGTTCCAGGGAGCACAGACCTGGGATCTGCACCACTGAATCGTGTGAAAATGAACCCTCCCAAGCGAGGCCTGTGAGCCATTAAATTGCCCTCTGGGGTGATCAGCCCAGGGCCAGGAGGCTGCCTAACATGTGCTTCTCCTCTCCCGGAATGTCCAGTCCTTGCCTTTGTGGAGCCTTCTGGAAGGCAGACATTTGACTAGAAATAATCGAGGGTCCTGAGCACGTGGGCTTGGTGGGGAGGGCTGTTTCTGAGTTGATTGGTGGGTCAAACAGACCTGTATCCAAATCTTAGCTGTGGGTTTTTGAGCAACCACCTTGACCTCTCTGATTCTCAGTTTCCTCATCTACCTAATGGAGATCAAAATAGCATTTGTGACAGGCATGTTTTAGTTCTAAGAGTTGAACGAGGCCACTCGAGCTGGCATGACCCGCCAGGAAAGGGCGTCTCTTGGCTCACGTGGCTGGGAGGTCCAGAGGTGGTCCGGCTGCTGGCGAGTTTTGTCCACGCGTCTCTCCCGGGAGCCAACCGTAGGTAAGTGTTTTCCTGGGTTAGTCATTTACTCCTTCCAACACACCTAAGAAGTAAATATAATTTCTGCTTTGTGGGTCAGAAAACTGGGTCACAGAGAGATTAGGTTGGATTCGAGGGCTGGTGAGTGGCAGCTCACCAGGAAGTGATCCAGGGAGTCTGGCTACTCAGCTGCTCGCCGACATGCACTGTGAGGCTCTGCCTGACCTCAGTTCCTACATCTGTAAGAAGGAGCCATATTTCCTACTTTTTTTTTGTATTTAGTTAATTGATTTGTGGTACTGGGGATTGAACTCGGGGTGTTCTACCTCTGAGCTACACCCCAGGCCTCTTTATTATTATTATTATTATTATTATTATATTATTATATTATTATTATTATTTTGAAACAGGGTCTCACTAAGTTGCTGAGAGTCTCACTAGGTTGCTGAGGCTGGTCTTGAACCTGCGATCCTCCTGTCTCAGCCTCCCGAGTACTGGGATGGCAGGTGTGCACCACCACCCCTGGCTTATTTCCTACTTTAGATACTGCCTTGTGTTGGAATCGCACACAGCTTGAGGTCACGTGTGGAAGCGTGATGTGGAAGGGTTTCTCAGTCCTGGTCAATGTTCTATACGCCTGGGAGTCAAGAGGAAGCCTTGAACACGGGCTGAGACCTCCTGCCAGGTCTTCCACCCTGTCACCTGGGTAGAAGAGGGGGCCGTGGTCAGTGTGACACTGCCTCCTGGAACCAGTTTTCCCAGCGGGGGTCCGCATGGAGCATCCCTCCCTGAGCGAGATCCTCGCCTGGACACAAGACATGAGTGTGCTCCCGTGTCCTCCCACACACCAGCCCCCCAGTCCCCAGCACTCCCGCCTCGCCACCATTCTCTGCCTAGCGCCGGGGACTCAGCTCATCGGGCCTTCTATCCTGTCGTTGGCATAACCTCCAGGACTCCAGACTTCCAGGTCACCCTCGTCTTGGGCTCTCAGACCTCCAAATGGCTCTACTATGTCCTATTCTGTTCCCTTCTCTATCCCCTCCCCAACTTCTACAACCTTCCCCTCTGGGGTTCACAGTGGATTACCAGCAAAACTGCCCGCATCTTGCCTTCCTCCTGGACACCTGACACTCTCTGGCTCCACAGATACCTCTCTTGTGGCTCATTCTAGCTTCTCGATGATCTGAGCTCCCGGCTCACTGTGGTGTCTCCCCTGACTGCAGTCTTAATTCATCATGATGCCATGTGTGGCTGATTCTTCCAAGCCCCAGGACTCTCCCAATGACCTTGACCTCCACGCAACCTCAGTCCCTTGCTCCCAGATCATATTTAGTATCCTTACACAATATCAATTACAGGCATCCAACTCTATCTCCTAACCTATCTTTCTGGTTAATTCTCTTTGATACACAAACCATGATGATCTTTGGACATTGGAACCTCCAGTGCTTCTATCAGGGCCCGTGTTATCAGCTTTCTATCACTATAACAAAACACTTGAGATATTTAACTTATAAAGAGAAAAGGTTTATTTTGGCTCCTGATTGCAGTCCATGAGCGGTTGGCCCCTCTGCTTCAGGCCTGTCACTCGCCTCACAGGCCTGGCAGGGAGCCAAGGAAAAGGCAAGAGGATGGGCTGGGTGGCACTGCACATTTTGAGGGCACACCTGCAACGGGCTAAAGACTAGGCCCCGCCTCTTAAAGTTTCTGCCACCTCTCAATAGCGCCACCGTGGGGACCGAGCTTTTCACATATGGGACTCAGGAGGACATTCAAGATCCAAACTAGAGCAAGGCCCCTTGTCCCTTAACGTCCGCATCCTCCCCAGCTACATTTCCACGGTCGGTTGTCACAATCGCCGAATTCTTGATAAACTCCAGCTCTCCTCTTGTTCTGTGCCTGAGCAGGACTTGGCTACGTTTTCTAGAATTTGACACCAAAGGCACAGGCAACGGAAATAAAAATAGGCCCATGGGACTTGATAATATTAAAGTTTAAGTTCCTACTTCGTAATTTATATATTACTTAAATAAAAACTTTTAAATTGAGCTGGGCACAGAGGTGCCAGCTTGCAATCCCAGCTGCTCGGGAGGCCAAGGCAGGAGGATCACAGGTTTTTTTTTGTTTGTTTGTTTGTTTTTTTGCGGTACCGGGGATTGAACCCAGGGGCGTTCTACCTCCGCGCTACGCCCCCGGCCCTATTTTTTTTATACTTTATTTTGAAACCGGGTCTCACAAAGTTGCGGAGGGCCTCACTAGGTAGAGAGAGAGAGAGAGACAGGGAGAGAGAGAGAGAGAGAGAGCTGAGGCTGGCCGCGAACCTGGATCCTCTGGTCTCTGCCTCCCAAAGTACTGGGATTACAAGTGTGCGCCACCACGCCTGGCACAGGATCACAGGTTTGAAGCCAGCCTGGGCAACTAAGAGAGTTCCTGTCTCAAAAAAAAAAAAAAAAAAAAAAAGGCTGGGGGTATAGCTCAGTGGTTGAGTGCTTACTTAGCATGAGGTCCTGGGTTCAATCCTCAGTACTGCCCAAAACAAAACAAAAAACAAATTAAAATAATAAAACACTGTCATTGAAACTAAGCAAGGCTAGAGGAAGGCATATATCAAAGCATATATCACTTTAATTAATTAATTAATTAATTTATTTATTTTTGGTCCTGGGGATGGAACCCAGGGGCATTCTACCTCCAAACTACACCCCCAGCCCTTTTTATTTTTTATTTTGAAACAGGGTCTCACTAAGTTGCTGAGGGTCTCACTAAGTAGCTGAAGCTGGCTGTGAACCTGAGATCCTCCTGTCTCAGCCTCCCAAGTACTGGGATGACAAGCATAAGCCACCACGCCCGGCTCGGGTCTCACTCTAAAATCTGAGCCAGGGACTTCCCAGGGAACTCCAGTGCTCCCAGGCAAGTACTACTTTGTCCCCATCCCACTCCCCCTCCCCCTCCAGGATGTCTGCTGCACACCCTTTGCTCTCTCCTTAAACTCCTGCACCCTCCCAGCCTTGCTGTTCATTTCACTGCGAAATTGAAACAGAAGAAAACTTGCAGCTGGGCGTGGTGGTGCACGCCTATAATCCTAGTACTTGAGAGGCTGAGACAGGAGGATTGTAGGTTTGAGCCCAGTCTCAGCAACTTAGCGAGACCCTCAGCGATTTAGTGAGACCCTGTTTCAAAATAAAAAATAAAAGGGGCTGGGGGCGTAGCTTGGAGGTACAAGACCCCTGGGTTCCATCCCCAGAAACAAAAAAAAAAAAAAAGAAAGGAAGAAAAAAGAGAACTTGGGGAATCTCCCCCACCCCATCTGCCGGTGCTCCAGCACCTGTCCCCACGCCTGCCCTCCTGTTTCCCCATTCCCAGCTGGAAAGTTTGTGAATAGACCCTGTGCGCTTGGGTCTGGTCAAGGACGCTGTGTAGCAATTCTTTTTCCTAGAACATCAGTTCTTTCGTTCTCTTCTGGATCATTTCCAGGGACATTAAACATCTGTTGCTTTTCCTATCTAGACGCCTCCCCCACAGGCTGACCCTGACCCCACGCTGCCCGCCGGCTGCCAGCCAGCTGCCACTCACTTTCTTTATTCTTTGACCCAAACTCCTTGAGTCATCTGTAGCCTCTCTCCCTCGTCCTTTCCTCCTACATGTTCTCCCCGACATGTTATTATGAAAATTAAACTAAATACGTGTCCAGCAAATGAACTTGAGAAACCAGGCTCAAAATCTCACCAGCTGAAAGTCCTTGGAATGGCCTGTGAGCCCCCTGGACGGCCCTGTTCTCTCTGACTTCATCCATGCCGCCCTCTCCCTTCTGGCTGCACGTTCAAGGCCTTCGCTCTAGCTCTTCCCTCTGCCTGGAATACTGTCCCTCCTTCTCCCCCACCCCACACCTACTTGCCGAACTACAGCACATCTGTCTAGCCAAACTCCCACACATCTGTCTAGTCTTGCTTCAATGTCATCTATTCAATGACATCAACCCTGACCATCAATCCATTTATTTATTTATTTATTTATTTATTTATTTATTTATTGGTACTGGGGATTGAAGCCAGGGGCATTCTACCTCTGAGCTATACCCCCAGCACTATTTTATTTTGAAACAGGATCTTATTAAGTTGCAGAGGGTCTTGCTAAGTTGCTGAGGCTGGCCCTGGACCCAGGATCCTCCTGTCTCAGCCTCTCAAGTACTGGGATTACAGGTGTGCATCTCTGAGCCTGATTATTATGTTTATTGTTGACTGCTTAATCGCCTCTCCACTTGGATGTCTGATGGACACTCCAAACTCAGCGTGTCTAAAGCAAACTCTTTTTCTCCTTCCACCCCCACAAAACCTGATCTCCCTGCAGCCTATCCAGAGCAGAGGCATCTTTTTCTCACGGGTTCCCTGCTGTGTCTTAAATGCTTAGAACAGAGCTGGGCACCTAATAAGCACTTAATAAATATTTGCTAATAAATAAATATCTATAGCCAGCTGTATGTGTCTCTGTGGGGGACCATGTTTTCTTTTGACTATTTAGCAGCCATTAGCCTGTTGTCCTTTTTCTTTGTTGGGAAAATGCTACATTACAAGGAATGAAATAAGAAAGATGTATTAGTCTGCTAGGGATGCTATAGCAAAATTCCACAGACCAGGTGGCTTAAACAATAGAAATTTATCTTCTCACCCTGAAGAGGGAGGTGCTGCTCAGGGTTTCTGGAGAGGCACTTCTTCCTG
>PVJS01026797.1:0-26717 GCA_004027185.1 Glis glis | reverse complement strand
TGTGTGTATGTGTGTGTGTGTGTGTGTGTGTATTACTGGGAATTGAACCCAGGGGTGTTCTACCTTCAAGCAGCACTCCCAACCCTATTTTATTTTTTATTTTGAGAGCTTGTTTGGAGGTTCTAGCAGGGGAGCACAGCTACTCGTATACCCTTGACTGAAGACCGGTCCTCCTCTATTCGGGGAAGGTCATCCTCTTCGACCGAGCGCGCAGCTTCGGGAGGGACGCACATGGAGCGGTGAGGGAGGAAGGGGACACCCGCCTAGCCAGCCAGATCAGCCGAATCAACCCTGGCGATCAATGGGGTGACAGATGTCGCAGCCAGATCGCCCTCACATCCTATTTTTTATTTTGAAACAAGGTCTCTCTAAGTTGCTGAGGCTGGCCTCAAACCAGCGATCCTCCTGCCTTAGCCTCCCAAGTACTGGGATTGCAGGCATGTGCCAACACACCCAGCTTTAAGCCCTTTATTTTAATTACTCAGCTTTTCTAGCAAAAGAAAGCAAACTCTGAATCTAATTTTTGAAGTTCTAGTCCTGCTGTCTTGCATCCTCACTGATTTAGTCAAAGAGGTGTTGATGAATTTAGATTCTTTTGCCCAAAATAGCTTTGCCTCTGACTTTTAATTGTCATCACACTTTCCCAAATTACCCTTGCTATTAACATTTATAAAAATAACCAGACATATGTTGTAATCGCCCTTTTTATATAAAAAAGATGTTATCCCCTTCCAGTGGCACCAGTTTTGGCAAAGGCTGAGGTTGGTGACGAGCTGAGAACTTGAGATTCTGTGTGGAGTTCCTGTGTGATGAGCTACATCTGCCCTGGGGTCGGAGTGCATTGCTTTCAGGGGATTGTGGCCCAGGAGGTAAAGGAATGAGACAGGGGCCAGCACTGCTCGGTGTGGTCATGGAGGCCTCAGATTGCAAGTGGAGCCCCTTGGCATGAGTTGTGTTAGCCTGGAAGCAGGGGTGCCCCCCCTTTTGGTCCTGGGGATTGAACCCAGGACATTGCACATGCTAAGCATGTGCTCTACCACTGAGCTATGCCTCCAGCCAGGGGTGCCTTTGTTTTTTTTTGTGTGTGGGTTTTTTTGTGTGTGCGTGTGTATGTGTTACTGGGGTTTGAACCCAGAGGCATTCTACCTCTGAGCTATACACCCCCAGCCCTATTTTTAAATATTTATTTATTTATTTTGTGGTACTGGGGCTTGAACCCAGGGGCATTATACCTCTGAGCTATACCCCCAGGCCTATTTTTTTATTTTTTATTTTATTTTATTTTATTTTTATAGTACTGGGGATGGAGCCCACGGGCATTCTACCTACAGGCTACACCCCCATACCTATTTTATTTTTTTATTTTGAAACAGGGTCTCACTAAGTTGTAGAGGGCATCTCTAAGTTGCTGAGGCTGCTGCAAGCCTGTGATCCTCCTGTCTCAGCCTCCCAAGTACTGGGATTACAAGCGTGCACCACCACACCCAGCTAGGAGTGCCTTTTTCTATTGTCAAAAAGGCATCCCCGAAAAAACTAATGATAACTCTAGAGAAAAAAAGTATTCAATGACACTTGTTAAAACATGATAAGGCTGGGCATGGTCGCGCACATTTGTAATCCCAGTACTTGGGAGGCGGAGACTGTAGGATCCAGGTTCGCAGCCAGCCTCAGCTACTTAGTGAGGCCCTCTGCAACTTCGTGAGACCCAGTTTCAAAATAAAGGATAAAGAATAGGGCCGGGGGTGTAACTCAGAGGTAGAATGCCCCTGGGTTCAATCCCCAGTACTACCAAAAAAAAAAAAAAAAACATGGTAAAAGCTGGGCGTTGTGGCACACACTTATAATCCCAGTACTTGGGAGGCTGAGCCAGGAGGATCTCAGGTTTGAGGACAGCCTCAGCTTCAGCAAATAGTAAGATTCTCATCAACCCAGAGAGAGCCTGTTTCAAAATAAAAATGAAATCGGGTTGGGGGTGTAGCTTGGAGGTAGAATGCCCCTGGGTTCAATCCCCAGTAACACACACACACACACACACACACACACACACACACACACACACACAGGTAAAGCTGACTTTATTCAGTACCATTACCATAGGCATAGGGACCACTGCAATGGGATTTTGCACTGTCAGAAAAAGATTGGGCTTAACCCCTATCTTATTATTGGGCTTATCCCACTAATACAGCTTGGGCAAGTGGGAATTCATAGCCAAGGAGCAAAGTGGGAGTCAGTGGATGGAAAATTACTAACAGGGCTAAATGAACAATGTGTGCATGCATGCTTCTGATACCCTGACACTTATCAAAATGTATAACTACAATGCACCAATAAATGTGTTCTTTGCTTTCTTTCTTTTTTTTTTTTTGGTACTGGGGATTGAATCTAGGGGCATTCTACCTCTGAGCTACACCCCCAGCCCTATTTTACTTTTTATTTCGAATGAGGGTCTCACTAAGTTGCTGAGGCTGGCTTCAAACCTATTTACCTCCTGTCTCAGCCTCCCAAGGACAGGGATTATAGGAGTGCACCACCACTCACAGCTCTTTGGCTCTTTTAAATATTCAATTTCAAGCTGGGCATGGTGGCACATGCTTGTAATCCTAGTACTTGGGAGGCAGAGACTGGAGGATCCGGGTTCACGGCCAGCCTCAGCTACTTAGGCCCTCTGCAACTTAGTGAGACCCTGTTTCAAAATAAAGAATAAAAAATAGGGCTGGGGGTGTAGCTCGGAGGTAGAATGCCCCTGGGTTCAATCTACAGTACTGCAAAAAAAGAAAATATATATATATACATAAATAAATAAATATTCAACTTCTATCGTATCCTGACACATTACTTGTAATTTTATAAATGATATCATGGGACCTCGGTTCTTTCCGAGCTGCCTGCAGACATCCAGTAGTACCGGAAAAAGCAAAGTTCCGTGACAAGGGCCTCCATTCAGAGGCGGTCATCTCACTGGTCAGCCTACTCTGCATTTGGCTGGCCTCTGTTAAATGTGTCTTAAGTAAACAAGTTTCCTTTTTGGCAAAGGTGGCAGACATATGGAATGCAGAGTCTGGCAGAAGCTGTGTCAAACTGGGTCCTTAAGTTACTTAGCACCTCACATCCATTGTCACTGTCATGGCTGAGGAAATGACTTCCAACTGGAAAACAAAAGTTTCTCCCCAGCCAAGGGACAAATATAGTCATCACTTCTCCTACGAGAAGAAAGGGCAGTACTTATTGTTCTGCTGAGCAAGAAACTCCTGCATCTAAATTATGTTAATCACTAAGCTGGTGAAAAAAATAAAAATAAAAAATAGTGGAGATGTTTAGCTTGTGCTTTGAATATATTCACAGTTTGGGAAGTTGTTTGTAATTGTATTCTACGTTCTGCCTGAGAGCAGACACTCTACTAACTTTCAGAAGTGTTAAGTAGCTGCTCTGTTTTCTCTCAGTAAATGTGAGTGGTGATTGAAGCAAGCTGTCGGGAGGTGGAATTTGGCCAGTATCCATTTGGTTTCTGGAAATACTTTGTGTGGTTTTCTGGATTGGAGCTGATGCAAATTATAAATTCTTGTTTTATATTATACCAATTAGTAATACAAGTCAGTTCTTTTTTAAAAAATATATTCATTTATTGGTGCATTGTAGACAAGTTAGTTCTTTAGTTATTGGTGTATTTGGTTCCTTTGAACAAATATTATGACTATTAGGCCAATAAAGGCGATTCCATGTACGGAGTCCTAAGTGAAGGGTGATGAGCAGAAGAAGATATGGCTTACCTAAAATAGCCACACTTTGATGGGCAGGGGGTATAGCTCAGTGGTAGAGTCCTTGCCTACCATGTATACAGACCCTGGGTTCAATCCCAGCACCACAAAATGAAAAGTAACATATTTTAGATAAGGAATCTTTCCTTGTACTTTTTTTTATTTCGGTGGTACTAGGGGATTAGTGGTAGAGGGCATTCTACCTCTGAGCTATACCCCAGCACTTTTTTTTTTTTTTAAAAAGCAGGGTCTCACTAGGGTGCTGAGAATCTCCCTATTGCGGAGCTGTCCTCCAATCTGTGCTCTTCCTGTCTCAGCCTCCCAAGTACTGGAATTACAGGCAGGTGTGCGCCACCACGCCCAGCATTGTCCTTTTAGACTATGCATTTTTTTTTTTTTGCAGTACTGGGGATTGAACCCAGGGGCATTCTACCTCCAAGATACACCCCCAGCCCTATTTTTTATTCTTTATTTTGAAGCAGGGTCTCACTAAGTTGCTGGAGGCCTCACTAAGTAGCTGAGGCTGGCTGCAAACCGGGATCCTCCTGTCTCAGCCTCCCAAGTAATGGGATTACAAGTTTATGCCACCACGCCCGGCTAGACTATGCAGTTTTTGTTTTGTTCTTTGTTTTTGTTTTGTCCAGAAGAAGTTAGAAATGTTGGGGTCATGTGTTGAAGGGACTGGGAGAGGAAGCTTATCTTATTGTTGTTTATTTGATTTGCCCAGTGGATCCCTCAAGGGAAAGCAGTTGGAAATAAAGGTAAAGGAAGATAAAGTCTGGTGAGAATCATTTTTTGCCTGACTTTTGCTTTAGTATTTTAATTAAAACTACTCTTTCTTAGGACAAATATTTGTTTCTGAATCCCCTGGATTGCTGTACAGATTCCACTATTGTTTTACTTGCATCTTGGGCCCACCCTCGGAGACAACAAAATCTAGGCAAATACTTATCGACTACCCCACCCTTTCCAAGTCCTGTGGAGTGTTAGGGTATGGTGGTGGTGGTGGTGACTTATATTAAAACATGTGTAAATAGTTCTTATATGGAGAAGATGAAAAATAATCTATGAAGATAATTTCTTTTTATTTGTGAAAAATATAAATCCTAGTGAATTTATTGAGAGGTTGGCTAGAGGGAGGGAAAAACTTAAGGTCCAGAGCTAAAATGTTTTGTTGATTTTGTGTGCCAGATGCACTGCAGAAAGCTTTATGGGCAATCTATAATTAAAGTCTGGAGACAGTTACACCTGTTTAACAAATGAGGAAACTGAGGCTGGCCCAGAGCCATGGGACATCAGGAACAAGGACATCCAGGATTCGGTTATCAAGCAGGCGCCTCCCTCCCCAGGCCTCACCTCCAGTGCCCCAGTTGTGGGGAAATGATTGATGAAAATGGAAAGAGGGCCGGGCGTGGTGGCGCACGCTTGTAATCCCAGTACTTTGGGAGGCGGAGACCGGAGGATCCGGGTTCGCGGCCAACCTCAGCTCTCTCGCTCTCTCTCTCTGTCTCTCTCTCTCTCTCTGTCTCTCTCTCTGTCTCTCTCTCTCTCCTTAGTGAGGCCCTCCGCAACTTCGTGAGACCCGGTTTCAAAATAAAGTATAAAAAATAGGGCCGGGGGCGTAGCGCGGAGGTAGAACACCCCTGCGTTCAATCCCCAGTACCGCAAAAAAAAAAAAAAAAAAAAAGAAAATGGAAAGAGGGACTCTTAAATCCAGAATGAAATTAGTTAGGATCTCTTGGGGACTTTGAAAAATAAATGGACTGTGTTTATAGGATAGCATTGGAGTACCTTTAAAGTCTAGAACTGTAATACAATTTCCAAACATCTTTGTATAATTGCTGAGTTTGAAGATCAAATTAAAAGGTTTAGGAGAGATACCAGGGTCTGTTTTAAAAGTAAATATCTAGCTGGGTGTGGTGGCACAAGCTTGTAATCCTAGTACTTGGGAGGCTGAGACTGGAGGATCGCAGGTTCAAGGATAGTCTCAGCAAGTAGTGAGACTCATCAACCTAGAGAGACCCTGTTTCAAAATAAAAATTAAAAAATAGGGCTGGCGGTGTAGCTTGGAGGTAGAATGCCCCTGGGTTCCATCCCCAGTACCACAACAAAAATAAATAAATAAATAAAATATCTACCCTAGCCCCTATGTAAGTTTTTAAAAATCTCTATTTGGTGAGTGGGGTAGGAGGAAATGGGTACTTTCAATTTGCAACTCTGCGTTGGAAATAGACCTTTGTAGTATATATCATTTAAGGGAAGAGGGCGATTTGGGACAGACGCATTTTATCAAATTATATGTGTATGTATCTTGTTTTTCCTCCTCTGGTAATAGGATTTCCGGGATGCGGTAGCCCATGCTTCCAGGCAACTGGGGAAGCCAGTGATTGAGGACCGGATCCTAAATCAGATCTTGTACTACCTGCCTCAGCTATATGAACTCAACCGGGATCTCCTGAAGGAACTGGAGGAAAGAATGTTGAACTGGTAAAAAAATATATATATATAGACTGAGTTTCAGGCTTTCCCAAAGTTATTTATTTATTTATTATGTGCTGCTGAAGCAAGCACCTGGCTAAATTTTTAATTTTATTTATTTATTTTTGCAGTACTGGGGATTGAACCCAGGGGCATTCTACCTCCAAGATACACCTCCAGACCTATTGTTTTATTCTTTATTTTGAAACAGGGTCTCACTAAGTTGTGGAGGGCCTCACTAAGTAGCTGAGGCTGGCTGTGAACCTGTGATCTTCCGGTCTCAGCGTCCTAAGTACTGGGATTTACAAGCATGTGCCACCATACCCGTCTAAATTTTTAATGTTAGATGAAACCATAAAGGCCCCACCTGTAACAAGGAGATATTGTTCCTTACAGTGAATTGTTTTAATACATTGAATTTTCTTGGCAATTGCCTATAAATCAGATTTTTTTTTTTTTTTTGCGGGTACTGGGGATTGAACCCAGGGGTATTCTACTTCTGAGCTACATCCCCAGCCCTATTTTTTATTCTTTATTTTGAAACAGGGTCTCATGAAGTTGTGGAGGGCCTCACTAAGTAGCTGAGGCTGACCGTGAACCTGCCATCCTCCTGTCTCAGCCTCCCAAGTACTGGGATTACAAGTGTGCACCACCATGCCTGGCTAAATTATTTGGGATGGCCAAAATTCACAGCTTTGGCACACTGAGCTTAATACATATCATCTAAAAAATTCTTTGGTAATGCTTGCTCAGAAGCAAGAAGGCCCCATATTCAGCCAACTTAACTGTCTACAGGTGACCTTTGATAACCAAGATTAGTGTTTGTGCGTGCATGCTCACGCTGGGGATTGAACCCAGGGTCTCACACATGCTAAACAGCGTACCCTTGCACTGACCTACACCCCCACTCTACCCCATCAAGGTTTTTGAGATTAAGAAGAATTGTTCATTTCACATGGGAGAAGTTTTTAAATCTTTATCTCCTAGGGCTGCAAGTCATGAAACTATTTACATTGTGTGTGTGTGTGTGTGTGTGTGTGTGTGTGTGTGTGTGTGTGGTTGGTGCTGGGGATTCAACCCAGAGGCTTTCTACCTCCAGGATACACCTCCAGCCCTATTTTTTTTTTTTATTTTTTATTTGGAAACAGGGTCTTGCTAAGCTGCCGAGAGCCTTGCTAAGTTGCTGAGGCTGGTTTGGGACTTGAGATCCTCTGGTCTGAACCTCCCAAGTCCTGGGATTACGGGCATGCGCCACCCCATCTGGCTTATTATTTGTATTTTGGAAAGAGGCCATTCACTATTTGCTTATGTGTGTGTGTGTCATTCTAGAAACTGTAGATTCCAGAATGGAAAAAGAATACCAAAAAGTTAGTGCTGGAGGGTACTTCCATTGAGTTGAAGAAAGTAAGCAGAAGCTTTAGTGACATTGTGGAAATGCGTAGAAAGATTGGTCTGGAAGGTCAGAACTTATCATTCAAGTTCATGGAGAACTCAAGATAATTAGAGTAAAAGAACAGTGGATTGGGATGTAGCACATCAGTAGAGCACTCGCCTAGCATGTGTCAGGCCCTGGCTTTGATCCTTGGCACTGGGGCCGGGGGGAATGGTGTCTCCTATCTTTTACTTTTTTTCCTTTTTTGGTACTGGGAATTGAACTCAGGGGTAACTCTACCTCTGAGCTACATCCCCAGCCCTTTTTAGTTTTTTAAATTTTGAAACAGGGTTTCACAAAGATGCCACAGCTGACCCCAAACCTGCGATCCCCCTGTCTCAGCCTCTCAAGTACTGGGATTACAAACGTGTACCACCACATCCAGCTGTCTCTCCTATTCTCTATTTTTCTTTTTATTTTTCTTTTTTGTGGTACTGGGGATTGAACCCAGGGGTCATTCTACCTCTAAGCTACACCTCCCCCCAGTCCAATTTTACTTTCTGTTTTGAAACAGGGTCTCGCGAGGTTGCTGAGAGTCTCACTATGTTGCTGAGGCTGTCCTCAAACCTGCCATCCTCCTGTCTCTGCCCCCCAAGTACTGGGATTACAGGCATGTGCCACCATGCTGGCTCTCCTATTTTATTTTTTAGTTATTTTAAATAGGGTCTTGCCAAGTTGCTGAGGGTCTTGCTAAGTTGCTGAGTCTGGCCTTGATCCTGTGATCCTCCTGTCACAGCCTGCCAAATCCCAATACTGGGATTACAAAGGTGCGCACTCCTATTTTCTTGATCAAAGTTTCTCCTTAAGTATTCTTTATATATAATAAAGGAAAATACCTCTGCCTGTCTTTGAAATATCTTGCCTCTGCATATTGGTAAAATATGTTATGCTAGATAAGCAGTTAATACTTAGCTATAGACTAATTGCAAAATTAACATATTTAAGGACTGAGGAATAACTAAAAATAGCCTTTAAAGGTCATAATAGAAATAAAGTAATTATGAAAAATATTCCCATATACTTTGTCATTTTCCTTTTTATAAAAATGTACCTTAAGAATTAATCTGCATTGGCTTTAAAGGATATGCATATTTATACAAGCTTTTTGAGGTTTGAATGTATTTTTATTTCTTTTACTGTACTAAAAGCATGTACTAAAAGTTTTCTCAAGTTTACATCTGTAGATGTTCTGTGTTAAAATACTAAACATTCCTAAGAACCAGACTAAATTGATGAAAGGGACAACTAACGCTACAATTAGGAAAAAACTCCATTTATGACTGACATAAAATTCTTAAAATCCTTGGATATTTTTTATTAAAATATTTTTCCTCTCAGGGGTCTTTGAGTCAAGACATGTTCTTGAGGTATAGCTCTGTGGTAGAGCACTTGCCTAGCGTGTACAAGTCCCTGGGTTCTATCCCCATCACTGTAAAAACAAAAACAAAACAAAATTAAATTCTTTAATTTCCTGAATTTTAAAATAACATTTTCCCATTCGCTTTTAATAAGAATTGCTGAAGTATTTTGTTTTTACATTCAACAAGGTTTTGTATATCTGCTGTGTGTGAGTCGGTGCTCTAAATATGCACAGCACATCACAGTTCACAAAATAGACAAGGTGAGGCTGGGGATGCAGCTCAGCGGTAGAATGCTCGTCCATCATGCTCGAGGCCCTGGGTTCCATCCCCTGCACCACGACCAAAACACAAGGCACTTGCTTTCATGGAACAGACATTTTAGTGGGGGAAGGACCAGATAAATAGACAAGAAAAATGTCAGAAGCAAAAAAAAAAAAAAAAAAAAGAAGCAACTTCTGATCTGGACCCCAAGGTAAGGAGTTTGTGTTTAGGGGTGTAGCACAGTGGTAGAGCACTTGCCCAGCGTGCATGAAGCCATGGGTTCAATCCCCAGCACTGCAAAATAAATAAATAAACAAACAAATAAAGTTTGTTATCCAAAGGACAATAGAAGGCTATTGGACGTCACAAGATACAGTACACATGTTTTAGACTCTCTGGTTACATTGAAAAATGGGATAGAGAAGACAAGAAGAAAGCAGGGAGACCATTCAGAGAGCTGGCAGAGTTCAGGCAAGATTGATGGTGGCAAGGGAATGGACTAGAGTAGGTGTTTGGTGGTATGTCTTATAAGAAGAGGGGGAAAAATAAGCTGATGGCTTAGATTTAGGACTCGGCTCATCATTGGTTATATTTTGGATACATTAATAATGCTCCTTTGATGTTTTTGTGTATCTCTCCTCTATCCATAGGACTGACCAACAAAGAATTGCTGATATCTTTGTAAAGAAGGGACCATATCTAAAAATGTATTCTACATACATCAAAGAATTTGATAAGAATATAGCTTTGCTGGATGAGCAATGCAAGAAAAACCCCGGTTTTGCTGCTGTTGTTAGAGAATTTGAGGTATTTGCTACCATCTAATGATGAACATTTTTTCCCTTCCTGTTTTTAAAACTTTGATAATAATTTGCATTCATTGAAAAAAACCTTACAAACAAAAATGTAAAATATAATCCCATCTACATTAAAGGAGTCGATCAGATCAAATAGTGAGCACTCAAACGTTGTATAAGATTTAATTCTGGGCCGGGCGTGGTGGCGCACGCTTGTAATCCCAGTACTTTGGGAGGCGGAGACCGGAGGATCCGGGTTCGCGGCCAGCCTCAGCGCGCTCTCTCTCTCTCTCTCTCTCTCTCTCTCTCTACCTAGTGAGGACCTATGCAACTTCGTAAGACCTGGTTTCAAAATAAAGTATAAAAAAAATAGGGCCAGGGGTGTAGCGCGGAGGTAGAACGCCACTGGGTTCAATCCCCGGTACCGCAAAAAAAAAAAGATTTAATTCTGAAAACCTGTTATTACACATTGAACTATTTTGCCTTGGGAAAATAATAATAGCAGTAAAATACATATAACACAAACTTACCGTCTTTGCTATCTTTAAAGTACACACAGTTCAGTAGTATTGAGCACATTGACATTTTGTACAACTATTCCTCTAGAATGCATTTTATCTTGCAACTCTGAGGGATGATTAAACATTGATGCCCCTTTTCTCCTTCCCCAGACTCAGGCAACCATCATTCTGTTTTCTGTCTCAATGAATTTTGATTACTTTAGGGATTTTTTTTTTTTCTGGTGATTGAACCCAGGGGTCTACTACTTCTGAGATAGACCCCCAGCTCTATTTTATTTTTTATTTTGAAACAGGGTCTCACTGAGTTGCTGAGGGTCTTGCTGAGTTTTTGAAGCTGGCCATGAACCTGCGATCCTCCCAAGTACTGGCATTACAGGCATGTGCCTGGCTGGGAGCATTTATTTTTAACTTAACCTTTCCTTCTATTCTTCGAACTAAACTACAATGTTGGGAGGAAAATAGAATTTATGTTTTCCTTTAGATAAAGAACACAGTTTTAGTCTCAAAGTGAAGAAGAATTAATCATCTGTTTATTACATGTGTCAGCTACAGCTTTGTGTCTTAACTCAGAGCTCTGTAGGTGTAAGCTTGATTTGATTAGGGATAAAATGATACAGCACACTTTAAAAGTTAAAACCCACTCCACTGATTTCGGTTTCTACATTTTAGTATTTACTTCTCTGTTTTGAAACTAAAAAGGTAAGTGAATTTCAGTCACACAAAACTAAAGATGAAAGGTTTTAAAAATATCGCAGTACTGATGATTTCTAATTTGTGCATCAGACAAATAATTAGACTTTAAGATCCTTTGTACTCTTTTTTCCTTCTTTTCCTCTCCTCTTGTGTCTTTATGCTATCAAAAACAAAGCATGAAGCCAGGCATGGTGGTGCACGCTTGTAATCCCAGTACTTGGGAGGCTGAAACCGGAGGATCCGGGTTCATGGCCAGACTTAGCTACTTAGTGAGGCCCTCCGCAACTTAGTGAGACCCTGTTTCAAAATAGAGTAAAAATAGGGCTGGGGGTGTAGCTCGGAGGTAGAATGCCCCTGGGTTCAATCCCTGGTACCGCCAAACAACAACAACAACAAAGCATGATATAGTTAATGGCAACTGAGGATTGACTCAGGTTTTGGTTGATCTCCAGTGAGTTGCTCTGTTACCCTGACAACAAAGGAAGACAGAGGTAGAAGTGGTCCTGTTACGGTGGGAGTGGTGCTATGGGCTCTTTCCTTCAATTCAGATCAGATTGTCTGAAGAGAGGAATTAAAAACTAACAGGCAGCTGGGTTGCAGCTTTAACAAAATTTTATTACAAAATCAGTAGAAAATAGAAAAAGAGAAGAGGAAAAGCAGCGTGCCTGGAAGACACGCTGGAGAGCCCGAAAGTGGAACTCTCCCCTCCCTTGGCCCCTGGCCCCTTAAATACAATTCTCACTTTGGTAGGTTTTATCAGCGTTACCAAGGCAACGAGCTAGTAACTTATTTTGTAGGCCTAACTTATTCCTTAGGCAGGTGGTGCCTTCTCGTCTACTAAGTGCAGAGGTCACTAATCTACCTTGTTTTTACCCCTATTGTACTAGGCTATATTGGTTGTCTATCAATTATGGGCACTTTGATGTAACACATGGAGTTTGCCTTTCTCATACTGAGGCTGAGTCACAAAGAATAGGAGGGAAACAGAGGCACTAGCTGTAGCCAGTGTAGCTGTGTACTGTGATCTTAGGGCTAAAGCCTTAACTGCCTCGATGGTGCTCTTAAGTCTCTACATTCTTCTAAGGCTAGAGGCTTTAATTGTCTTTACATTCCTACTATGGGTTAATCATTTTAGAACAAAGGGGCAGAAGAGAAGGGAGGGGGAGCTCTTGGAATGTTACAGAGCTATTGACTCCTCCTGCCTGAATGACTGCCTTTTACATTTTACTAGAAATTATATCAGAGCAATTTTCCAAAACCGGCACAGTCCGTGGTACTTGTATGAAGAATGCTTGGTACTGGGAATTGAACCCAGAGGCATTCTACCTCTGAGCTACACTCCAAGCCCTTTTTGTTTTGTTTGTTTTGATATTGGAGATTGAACTCTGGGGCATTCTACCTCCAAGCTAGATCCCAGCCTTATTTTGTTTTTTTATGTTGAAACAGGGTCTCACTAAGTTGTGGAAGGTCTCACTAAGTTGCTGAGGCTAGCCATGAACCTGTGATCCTCTCATCTCAGCCTCCCATGTACTGGGATTACAGGTGTGTGCTACCTTGCCTGGTTCCTAGCCCTTTTTTTATTATTATTATTTTGAAACAGGGTCTCACTAAGTTTCTGAGGGTCTCACTAAGTAGCTGAGGCTGGCTTAAACCTGTGATTCTCCTGTTTCAGCCTCCCAAGTACTGGATTATAAGCGTGCATCATCATGCCCAGCTCAGCTTATCTTTTTAATTTCTGTGAATGTCTCCACTATCACTTTTAGGCTCCAATTATCATTTGAGTCCAATCCCCAGTGGTTTTATTGGGGGCATTCATCTCCTTCTTGTTCCCCTGGGGTTTGTTGTTATGGATACATTGGCAGATACCCCTCTATGTGGGAGCTCCCACGTAGGGAACACAGACTATTGCCACCACTCTCTGTGAGGGCTGTGAACAGGTGTCCCTGGAGCCGGTGGTTTCAGAGACCTCCTGCAGGAGAGGTGGGTCTTGGGGGTGAATCTGGTTGAGGCTCCCCTTAATAGCTGGGCTTGCAGCAAAAGGGAGCATCTCTGTGAGTCCCCTCCCAAAGTTGCTGGCTCTTTCAAGTTTGCTTCCTGTGCACTGGAACCTGGTCCCGGCTTCTCAGAGGACACTGTGTTGACTTTGGATACCTTTTCCTTTCAGATGAGCCCTCGCTGCGCTAATCTGGCCCTCAAGCACTACCTGCTCAAGCCGGTTCAGAGGATCCCCCAGTACAGGCTGCTGCTGACAGGTGAGCCTCTCCCGCACTGACCAGCCCACCAGCCCTACTGCCCTCATGAAGCACTGCCTTCCCTAAGAACAGCTCTGTTTCTCTATCACTCCAGTGACCGCTCTGCCTAATGCATGGACTTAGGGAACGTTTCTCTACTTCACACTACATCACCTGAGCCCAGCTGCTTTCAGCTCTGGGCGTTCATATATGTAACATTATCCTTTTGCTCTGAACATCTTTCACCATCCCAACCCCACAAAACCCTTGCATCATTCCTGATTCATATTATTAATCCCAAGAAGGTATTTTCCCAACTACTCAAGAATGAGGTTTGGAGGGCAACGCCCACATATTTGTATAGTACGATCACTGCCCTGGTTACATTTCTCAGAGGATTGTTAATAAGGATTGATCCATGAGCTAAATTCCATGGGCAGTGCTTAGAATAGTGCTTTGGTCATAGTAAGTTGAAACTATAAATATCTGCTGCTATTATTATGAGCGGCAATATCATCATCATCATCATCATCATCATCATCATTATTTTGGTGTTTTGGTTATTGTTTGTATCTTCTGAAAAATTTCAGAGCTGTCTGTTGAGTTTTCCACTGTAATAGTAAAGAGAAAGAAAGAGAGAGGAGAGAGGGAGGGAAGAAGAGAGAGGGAGGGAAGGAAGGAAGGAATGGAGGAAGGAAGGAAGGAAGTGAGAGAGAGAACGAACCAGATGTAGTGGTACAAACCTGTAATCCCAGTACTTGGGAGGCTGAGATAGGAAGATCACAGGTTTGAAGCCAGCCTCAGCCACTTAGCAAGGCCCTCAGCAACTTACTGAGACGCTGTTTCAAAATAAAGAATAAAGTAGGTTTGGGGTGCAGCTCAGTGGTAGAATACCCCTGGACTCAATCCCCACCACCACAAAAAAGAAAGAAAGGAAAGGAGGGAGGAAGGGAGAAAGAAAGAGAGAGAGAGAGAGAGAGAGAGAGAGGAAAGAACAGAAAATAAAAGCTATGACTTGAGTGAAGGCCCATGACATCCACAGGCTCTTTGTGTGTGTGTGTGTGGGGGGGGTGGTACTAGGGATGGAACCCAGGGGCATTCTATCTTTGAGCTACACCCCTAGCCCTGTTTTTTTATTTTCACACCTGGCTCCGCTGGCTCTTGTAATTCTCACCATAGCTATATAAATACCACAATATTTTCATAGATGAGATAAAAGGCTTATAGAGATTAAATGGTTTGGCATCACAAAAAAACTAATATACACTTTCAGTACCAAGTATAATAACCAACACATACAGCAAGTTTCCCTGGAATATTTGCTGAAATGTATTTAATGTGCAGTGACTTAATATACATAAATAATGTGCATTAAACATTGTATCAAAATGGACAAGAACATCAACATGCCAGCACAACTCTACAGTTAATTTGTATAATTTTGCATAAATGGATTTTGAGGCACTTGGTTCCACTTCGTGCCTTTAAGAAGGATGTGCAAGCAGGGCGTGGTGGCGCACACCTGTAATCCCAGTAGTTGGGAGTCTGAAACAGGAGGATCTCAGGTTCGAGGCCAGCCTCAGCAATTTAGTAAGACACTCAGCAACATAGGGAGACTGTTTCAAAATAAAAAAATAAGCCAGCAGGCATGGTGGCACACGCTTGTAATCCCAGTGCTTGGGAGGCTGAGACAGGAGAATCGCAGGTTAGTGGCCAGCCTCAGCAACTTAGTAAAACCCTGTTTCAAAATGAAAAATTAAGCTGGGCTTGGTGGCACGCACCTATAATCCCAGTACTTGGGAGGCTGAGACAGGAGGATCCGCAGGTTCGAGGCCAGCCTCAGTTACTTAGTGAGGCCCTCTGCAACTTAGTGAGATCCTGTTTTGAAATAAAGAATAAAAATAGGGCTGGGGGTGTAGCCCAGAGGTAGAATGCCCCTGGGTTCCATTCCTAGTTCCACAAAAAAAAAAAAGAAAAGAAAAAGAAAAATTAAAAAATCAGGCTGGTGGTGTAGGTCAGAGGTAGACCGTCCCTGGGTACAATATCTAGTACCAAAGAAAAAGAAGTGATATGTTTGCTTTTCTTCATAAACACTTTATCTGATACCAAGAGCTATGCCGGACGTGGTAGCACAGGCTTATAATCCTAGTATTTGGGAGGCTGAGACAGGAGGATTGCAGGTTCACAGCCAGCCTCAGCTACTTAGTGAGGCCCTCCACAACTTAGTAAGAAGACCTTGTTTCAAAATAAAGAATGAAAAATACGGCCGGGGGTGTAGCTTGGAGGTAGAATGCCCATGGGTTCCATTCCCAGTACTGAAAAAAAAATTTATACCAAGAACTATAAAGGAGGTAGTATGTAAACCAGGTGTGGTGGCACAGGGTTGTAATCCCAGTACTTGGGAGACTGAGACAGGAAGATCACAAGTTTGTGGCCAGCCTCAGCAACTTAGTGAGGCGCTCTGCAACTTAGTCTCTGTTTCAAAATAAAGAATAAAATAGGGCTGGGAGTGTAGCTCGGAGGTAGAATGCCCCTGGGTTCAATCCCCAGTACCCCCCCCACACACACACACACACAAGGAGGTAGTAGGTGAATCAGGATTTCCCCATGCAGATGAGGAAAGTCTTGCCTGTTAGCCCCAGGACCTGCCACCCCAGGTGTGTCAGTGCTTAATTTGAATTCCTAACTGTGACTCAGGCCCTAGATTTCTCTCTGCAGTGACACAAAGCAAATCAGATAATTTGAGGATATCCTGCCCATCTGTACTTTCTTTCCTCTGCTTTTGGCAGAAATGTAGAATCCACAGGACAAAAGGAAGTACTGATACACATGTTGTATTTGCTAGGTAAATCCAGTGCTCTATCATAAACCAGCTACTGAATAGCATAGGCTATTTCCACAGCTGTCGAATGTGTACTGTTTTTAGTGGCAAAAGACAGTTTTGGTTTCAAATATAAGAAGGAAGAATTGGGATTCTGAAAATGTAATATAAAAATTATTTTCCACACTATGACTGCTCTACATAGTTTTGAAGCTACTTGCGTTTTAATTTAGGTTGTATGTTGAGTTTGGTTTTTGTTTGTTTGTTCATTTGGATACTGGGGATTGAACCCAGGAGCATTCTATGTCTGAGCTACACCCCAGCCCTTTTTATTTTTATTTAAAGATAGGATTTCTTTTTTTTTTTTTTTTGTAGTACTGTGGATTGAACCCAGGGGCATTCTACCTTGGAGCTACACCCCCAGCCCTTTTTTTATTTTTATTTTTATTTTTTTTGTTTAGAAACATTGTCTCGCTCTGTGGCCTATGGACATGTGGGCAAGAATACTAAGGGTTTGTTTAATATTTTTATTTAAAATTATGATGTTCAGCTGGGCATGGTGGTGCACGCTTGCAATCCCAGTACTTGGTAGTCTGAGACAAGAGGATTGCAGGTTCACAGGAGGATTGCAGCCTCAGCTACTTAGTGAGGCCCTCCGCAACTTAGTGAGACCCGGTTTCAAAATAAAGAATAAAAAAATAGGGCTGGGGGTGTAGCTTGGAGGTAGAATGCCCCTGGGTTCAATCCCAGTACCCAATAATAATAATGATAATAATAAAAATAAAAAATAGGGCTGGGGGTGTAGCTTGGAGACAGAACGCCCCTGGGTTTAATCCCCAGTATAGCACAAAAAAAAAAAAATTATAATGTTCAGCTGGGTGTGGTGGCGCACACTTCTAATCCCAGTACTTGGGAGGCTGAGATAGGAGGATTGTAGGTTCGTGGCCAGCCTCAGCTACTTAGTGAGGCCCTCCGCAACTTAATGAGACCCTGTTTCAAAATAAAAACTAAAATAGGGCTGGGGTGTAGCTTGGAGGTAGAATGCCCCTGGGTTCAATCCCTAGTACTGCAAAACAAACAAACAAACAAACAAACAAATAAATAAATATTATTATGTTCCAATACTCATATTTATGATCTAATTGCTCCCTACTTTGTAAGATTATTTCTACTGTGTTGCCAAAGGGGCCATGTCTATGCACTTCGATTTTTAGATTTTAAGTCTTCACCTTGCCATCTATTCAAATATGTTAATTAACTGGGTCCCCATCTTTGGATAAACAAGCTCAGTTGATTTAAACAACCTTGTGAGGTAAGAACTTTTATTTCCATTTTGGAATTTGAAGCGTTTCCAAATGCACAGAAAATACAGGAGTAGAAAGGAAGAATGAGCCTTTATTTGAGGCAACTCCTGATGATGATATATTGTGAGTTTTAGGCAGCAAAGGGGAAGCAGTCCTGCCTGACTTGGTGTATGCAGACTTGTATCCACTGTAGTTTCTTGGGAGGGAAAGATTGAGAAATGCATAGATGAAGGACTGGTAAAATAGGATGACTTCTTTTGGAATCCTTTTAGAGAAAGATAAATGGAAATTCCCAGATGGAGCAGTCCTAGTGAATATTCTAACAACCATCCTATTGTTTTGCATTGTGCGTGCGTGCGTGCGTGCGTGTGTGTGTGTGTGTGTGTGTTTGTGTGTATTTATTTATTTGTAGTACTGGGGATTGAAGCCAGGGGCACTCTTCTTCCGAGCTATACCCCCAGCCCCATTTTTTGTTTTTATTTTGAAACAGGGTCTCATTTGGTTGATGAGAGTCTCACTACTTGCTGATGCTGTCTTCGAACCTGTGATCCTCCTGTCTCAGCCTCCCAAGTACTGGGATTACAAGCATGTGCCACCATGCCCGGCTTTAATGCATTGTTTTTTATTTTTATGGACAACTTTAGTTTCTATAGGGTCTTCTACTCAGGTTATCACTTCCTTCATTGTAGTAAAAAAAAACTTCCAACTAGTTGGACGTGATGGCACACACCTATAATCCCAGTACGTAAGGGGCTGAGACAGGTCTACGCAGGTTCAAAGACAGCCTCAGGAATGTAGTGAGACCTTTAGCAATTTATGGAGACCCTGTTTCCAAACAAAAAATAAAAAAGGGCTGGGGGGAGTGTGGAGATAGAATGCCCTAGATTCAATCCCTAATACTACAAAGTAAAAACAAAACAAACAAGAAACCTTCCAACTAAACTCTCTGTTAGATGGGGGTGTGGCTCAGTGGTAGAGCACTTGCCTAGCATGCACAAGGCCATGGGTTTGAGCTCCAGCACCCCTGAATGAATAAATTCCTGGTAGATTGTTTTTAAGGTCTACTCAAAATAGGATCTAAGATACAGTTGTGTAATGAAGTGTTTAACAAAAAAAGTGAGTCATTTACTTAATTTATGCCTAAAAGCTTATAAATTTTATATTTGAAGTCGGAAAGAATGGAAATCATGAAGCAACAGGGAGGAGACAGTAGGCAAACACTGCTATAGGAGGAACGTTAACTTACTACCACTGCTTATTTCCTTCTCTCTCATCTGCAGGATAGGAGCTGTCTGTAGTACCCTCCAGTGTCTGGCATAGATCCTGACACCTATCAGGGACTCCATTAACCAAAAGGCCCAGGGAAATGAAAAGCTGCTCCTTTTTATGAGGTTCAGAATCCTCATGCAGTAGCACCAGTGAATGTGTGCTGGCTGGCTGGCTCCCTAAATAGCATTCAGAGTGCAAATGTTCTTCCTGTCACCCAGGCACACAATTGTGAAAAGAACCCAAATCCTTCCCTCTCCCTGTCTTTCCTCCCTGGTAGGATCTGCCAGCAAGTTTTCCTGCACCTCTGGTTCCTGCTCTTCCCGCTTCCATGTGATGATCCAGGCCAGGCCTTTCTAAACCCCCAGCACAGTGCAGCAGTATCTTGCCCCACCCAGCCTAGCGCATCACTGCGTAATTCCTCTGCCGAGGCCACGCTTGCATTCCGCTCATCAGGAAAGCTGAATATGAGCCGGGCATGGTGGCGCATGCTTGTAATCCCAGTACTTGGGAGGCTGAGACAGGAGGATCACAGGTTCGCTGCCAGCTTCAGCTACTTAGAGAAGTCCTCTAAAACTTAGTGAGACCCTGTTTCAAAATAAAGAATAAAACAGGGCTGGTGCTTGCTTCGGCAGCACATATACTAAAATTGGGACGATACAGAGAAGATTAGCATGGCCCCTGTGCAAGGATGACACGCAAATTCATGAAGCGTTCCATATTTAAAAAAAAAAAAACAGGGCTGGTGGTGTAGCTCAGAGGTAGAATGCCCCTGGGTTCAATCCCCAGTTCCCCCCCCAAAAAAAGGAAAGCTGAATATGTACTCGCCCATAGTAAAAGACCACAGCCTGTAACCCCCAGAATTACCCGGACCTAATTTTCCTTCGCTGTAGCCATGGTAGATTTCTCACTGTCTTCGGCAACGTCTCCTTCAAGGCCAGATTCTCTTTTTCATCAATCGCTCACTCAACAAAAATTAACATGGGCCAGCCTTGAGCATGGGCCAGCCTGAGCGGACCCCTGGCTGCTGGCAGCCCACACAGCAGCGGCCCTGCCCCGTGGGTCTGAGGGTCCTCCTGGTTGAGGCTGGGCCCAGCCCCAGGTTTGCACTGACTCCTCCTCACTCAGAGCTGAAAAACCCCACTGAGCTTGCCACTTAGGTGACTGAATCTTTTTATTATTATTATTATTATTATTATTATTATTATTTTTGCCATGCTGGGGAATGAACCCAGGGCCCTGGGCATGCTAGCTCTACCACTGAGCTACATCCACCGTCCCTCTTTGTGTGTGTGTGTGTGTGTGTGTGTGTGTGTGTGTGTGTGTTACTGGGAATTGAACCCAGGGGCATTCTACTTCTGAGCTATACGCCCAGCCCTATTTTTTTTTTAATGGTACTGGGGATTGAACCCAGGGGCATTCTACTTCCGAGATACACCCTCAGCCCTATTTTTTATTCTTTATTTTGAAACAGGGTCTCATTAAGTTGTAGAGAGCCTAAGTAGCAGAGGCATGAGTCCCAGGCCCAGCTTCCCCAGTCCTACTTTATTTTTTATTTGGAAACAGGATCTCACTAAATTGCTGAGGGCCTAAGTTGCTGAGACTGGCCACAAACCTACGATCTTCCTGTCTCAGCCTCCCATCCTCAGCCTCTCTTTTATTTATCTCAAAAGTCTGTGTTATGCCTTCTCAACTAGATTGTAAAACCACTTATGGCAGAGGCCGACTCTAATGCAAATAGCAGTCACAACAGATATTTGTTCATTTTGAGGGAGAATATTTTGTTTATTTATTATTTTTAAGGTTCATTTTTTTCTTTAAAGGGATCTTTTATGCCATAAAAATATACAAGTAATATCAAAAAGTAAAACCCCTTTTCATCTTCTACCATCTGGTGATGACTGTTATAGATTCGTATGTGTGTGTGTGTGTGTGTGTGTGTGTGTGTGTGTGTGTGTGTTTTACTGGGTGTTGAACTGAGGGGCATTCTACCTCTGAGCTACACCCCAAGCCCTATTTTTAAATTTTTAATTTGAAACAGGGTCTCGCTAGGTTGACAACAGTCTCATAACTTGCTGAGGCTGTCCACAAACCTGCAATCCTCATGTCTCAGCCTCCCAAGTACTGGAATTATAGGCATGTGCCACCACGCCCAGCTCCCATAGATTCTTTTAGATTTTTTTTCTCTACCTGTGTTATATGTTGTGTAATTTATTTTTCTCCGTTAAACACTTTCCTTTGTGGAAAGTTATTACATTGGTATTGAAACAAATTGTATCAGAGAGGATCATACTGGAGAAAATGTATTGAAAAATATATAATTTAAAAATTCTTCTGAAAAATCTTTTCCACTTGTGTATTTAGGGGGAAAAAAACCCATCCTTTGAACTTTGATTCAATGCGGATCAGGTAGTTTCTTTGATCTTGTTCAAAATATTTATGTTATGTTGAAAGTTTCTTTAACAATATATTATATTACTTTTTCCTGTAGTTTTTGCCTTTCATCTGGGATGGTATTAACTCCCTCTAGGTTTAGAAAGCCAGGATTTCCCATGTTGGTAGAACATGGGCTATTAAAAACATCTGTTACAGTGTTCTGAAGCTGTAAATTTGAGCCATGAACAGGCTAATGAGCAGATTCAAACAATTAAATTAATGGATTACTCTTAAAAAAAACCATACTGAAAAACAAAACATCTGTTTAGCAAGCATCTATTTTAAAACCCAGGGCTAATTGTGTACATCAAAAGTCATTCTAATACTCTTTCTCGGGCAGAACTTGATAAAAAGTTGGGCTGTCCTGGATCTAGCCAAGGAATTTAGTTTTTGATGAACCCAAAGGCCCTGATATAAGGCAGTTCCATCCATGTAAAATAAGAAGTTGATACTATACAGAATTCCTTTTGTTAATTAGCTCAGCTTATTCTGTTGCAATTTTTTTCTTTTTTTTTTGGTAGTGGGGGTTGAACCCAGGGGCATTCTACCTCTAAGCTACAACCCCAGCCCTATTTTATTTTTTTATTTTGAAACAGGGTCTCCCTAGGTTGCTGAGGCTGACTTCAAACCTCCCATCCTCCTATCTAAGCCTCCCAAGTACTGAGATTACAGGCATGCACCACCATACCAGGTGCAAATTTGTTGTGGTGGTGGTGGTATGGGTTTGAATCCAGGAATGTTCTACCTCCAAGCTACACCCCCAGCCTTTTTATTTTTTGGAAACAGGATCTCATTAAGCAGCCGAGAACCTCGCTAAGTTGCTGAGACTTTTTTTGAACCTGTAATCCTCCTGTCTTAGCCTCCCAAATACTGAGATTACAGATGTGTGCCACCATGCCCGGCCCCTTAATTGTAGTTCTGAACAAGGTATTTTGAGAGATGCTACTACATAAATTATATCTATGAAATAATTTAATGCTGTGGGAAGACATTAGGGTCTTTAGAGGTAAGCACTATTTTTTTTATGGTACTGAGGATTGAACCCGGGGACAGTCTACCTCCAAGCTACACCCCCAGCCCTATTTTTTAATTTTTATTTTGAAACAGGTCTCGCTAGATTGATGAGTCTTTTTTTTTTTTTCATTTGCGGTACTGGGGATTGAACCCAGGGGCATTCTACCTCTGAGCTACAGCCCCAGGCCTATTTTTGTGTTTTATTCTTTATTTCGAAACAGGGTCTTGCTAAGTTGTGGAGGGCCTCACCAAGTAGCTGAGGCTGGCCACAAACCCAGATCCTCCTGTCTGAGCCTCCCAAGTACTGGGATTACAAGCGTGCACCACCATGCCCAGCTGATGAGGGTCTTATTACTTCCTGAGGCTGTCCTCGAAGGTATGATCCTCCTGTCTCAGCCTCCCAAAGTACTAGGATTACAGGACTGTGCCACTGCATCTGGCTTTATTTATTTATTTATTTATTTATTTATTTTATTTATTTATTTGTGTGTGTGTGTTTGCTGGGAATTGAACCCAGGGCCTTGTGCCACTGGGCAAGTGTTCTACCACTGAACCACTGTCCCACCCCCCTGAGTTAAGCACATTTGATCTACCCATTCTGTTACTCTAGTACTTTTAAGTACAATCTCACTTTCTCTGTAAAACAGAGGTTCTTAACCATTTTTGTGCCTGAATCTGTCAATCTGACTCAGCCTATGGACTCTTTCTCAGAATGACTTAAATTTTTTCTTAAGTTATAGATAAAATTCGCAAGCCAGTTGAGCTGAAACACTTTGTTTCTTTGATGCTGGGGATCAAACCCCAGGGCTTTGAGCATGCTAAACACACACTCTACCACTATTTTTAAAGGGTGACATAGTAATATACAGTGCTTCTTTGGTGCTACATTGATAAGAAGATCTGGTGGCAGATCTAGTAATGCCCATGATTTGAAGTAGGCTGAGAGTAACTATTTTGAGTTTTCTGCCGCCCTATAATGTGTTCTAAAGGTATCTGTGACTGCCATGGTGATAACGTCACAGGTGTGGCTGGTGCTTCTGTGGTTTGCTGCCTACATTCATGGACGAAGGAAATTCTATATTTCTCTTAGAGGTTAGTGAAAATAGAGTTCGTGTGTTTGCGTGCTTATTTTTGCCCATCCCAGGTTGCAGATACCCTGACGCCTTCTACCCACAGACATTACTACAAAGCCATTCTTTTTCCAATTCTGAGTGCAGGTTTGACCCAGATTCCCCGTAAGTAGCCAAATGCCTCTATTGCTGGGACTTGTCTTGGCAAAGATCTAGCAGGCAGAATTTGTTGCTAGCGTTTCTCTCACAGTTTTTGTCAGAACATGGGCTTGCATCAGGAACTATTCCAGTTGGAGAAAACACTGAAATTCAATTAAACTTGAGCTCACTTCGGTGCTTACATTTGCTCTATTCTTTCTTCCCTTGGCTATTGGATAGCAAAATCAGCTGTCTCCCTAAACCTAAATTTGCTCTTTGTTGATACGATGGTGAGGACAAATATGGGTAAGAGCTTCTTTAATTGTGGTTAACTGTGCCAAGGCCATTTCTGTACACTGAAGATTCTCACTTGATAAACTGGCAGCGTAAGGATTGGAAAATGTATCCACTAAGAGATGCAGTCTCAGCCAAGTCAAAATAATGGCTGTTTACTTTCGTTGAGGGACTTCCTGTGGGTTTGACTCATCTAAGGGCATTCTGGGTATGCCCAGCCAGTCTAATCCGCTAAAACCGGACCCAGGGGAGAGTCTATCTATTGTGAGATCTGCTCCAAAATTTTTCCATAGGATGAGCCTGGAGTCGGGTTTGGTTATGAGTCCTTTGGGGGTGCCACTTCAGGGCCAGGGTTATCGAGGTCTAGGATAGGCAAGGGCTTCCTCATACGGTTATGCCCTGCACAGGGTGCTGAGTGCGGGCCAAGTCCAGCCTGTGCCCTGTGGCCATATTTTGTGCCCTGGTGCAGGGCTGTGTAAGCCCAAGGAAGGACCCTTTTCTTTTTTTTTCTTTTTTCTTTATTTTTTGCGGTACCGGGGATTGAATGCAGGGGGATTCTACCTCTGTGCTACGCCCCCGGGCCTATTTTTTTTTATACTTTATTTTGAAACCAGGTCTCACGAAGTTGCGGAGGGCCTCACTAAGGAGAGAGAGAGAGAGAGAGAGAGAGAGAGAGACAGGGAGAGAGAGAGCTGAGGCTGGCCGCGAACCCGGATCCTCCGGTCTCTGCCTCCCAAAGTACTGGGATTACAAGCATGCGCCATCACGCCCAGCGGAAGGACCCTTTTCTAATCCACAAAAAGGCATTGGTTGCTTCCCAAGCCATGGGCCTGGAGGCCGAGAGCCCAGAAAGGGCACGTTTTCTCACTTAGGCCAGCACCACATGCACAAGAGGCAGCCCTAGGCCACATATTCAGGGACTAGAATTGAACTAGTACTTGAGAAATAGAAGAATTAGAGTCAGGGGCCATAGCACTTTTTAATTAGCAGTGACACCTTCAAAGTAACCAGCCGGCCATGATGGCACACACCTGTAATCCCAGGACTTGAGAGGCTGAGATGGGAGGAGTGCAGATTTGAGGCCAGCCTCAGTAACTTAGTGAGGCCCTCCACAACTTTGTGAGACTCTGTTTTGAAATTAAAAAAAATATGGCTGGGGATATAGCTCAGAGGTAGAATGCCCCTGGTTCAATTCCCAGTACCACAAAGAAGGAGGAGGAGGAGGAAAAAGAGGAAGAGAAGGAGGGGAAAGAAGATGATGATAATAATAACAATAATTAGCTGGGCATTGGTGATGTGCACCTGTAATCCCAGCGGCTGGGGAGGCTGAAGTAGGAGGATCTTAAGTTAAAAGCCAGCCTTAGCCACTTAGTGAGACTCTGTCTCAAAATAAAAATAAAAAGGATTAGGGGTAGACCAGTCTTGGGTTCCTGAAAAGATTATTTTAAGAAGTTATCAATTTCCTTTAGTATATCAACAGTAAAAAAAAAAAAAAAAAAAAAAAAAAAAAAAAAAAAAAAAAAAAAAAAAAAAAAAAAAAAAAAAAAAAAAAAAAAAAAAAAAAACAAAACTACAGCACAAACCTGGCAATCATTTACTGAAAACTGATCATTCTCATATATTTATTTATTTATTTATTTATTTTACGGTACCAGGGATTGAACCCAGGGGCTTTCTACCTCCGAGCTACACCCTCGGCCCTATTTTTTATACTTTATTTTGAAACCGGGTCTCACGAAGTTGCTGTGGGCCTCACTAAGTAGCTGAGGCTAGCCGCGAACCCAGATCCTCCGGTCTCAGACTCCCAAGTACTGGGATTACAAGCATGCGCCACCACGCCCGGCTCTCATATATTTATAATATTTTATTTTATTTATTTATTTATTTTTTTGCGGTACCGGGGATTGAACCCAGGGGCGTTCTACCTCCGCACTACACCCCCGGCCCTATTTTTTTTATACTTTATTTTGAAACCGGGTCTCACGAAGTTGTGGAGAGAGAGAGAGACAGGGAGAGAGAGAGAGAGAGAGCGCGAGAGCTGAGGCTGGCCGTGAACCCGGATCCTCCGGTTTCTGCCTCCCAAAGTACTGGGATTACAAGCGTGCGCCACCACGCCCGGCTATTTATAATATTTTAAATTAGCACATCCCTTTACGAAAGGTTTCTTGTGATCAATATCAAGCTTTTTTTTAATTTTAAGCAAATTTTTATTCCTGTTGATCACAAGGATGTAATTTGAAGTATGAAAAAGACATTTATATCCAGATGTTGACCAGTGTTACTTATTAAAATGAGAACACCATTTATCACCCAGACCTGTTAGCTTTCAAGGGTGAAAGAGGATGCTATTTATAATTATGCCTGGACAACAGATGTAAGGCACCATGGGCTAAAGTGAAGTAGAAAATCCTATGAATTACTAAGTCAAATTGGTCATTTATTAAAAAAAAAAAGAAGGGAGCTGGGTGTGGTGGCATACACTTATAATCCCAGTACTTGGGAGGCTGAGACAGGAGGATCACAGGTTTGTGGCCAGCCTCAGCTACTTAGTGAGGCCCTCCGCAACTTAGTGAGACCCGGTTTCAAAATAAAAAATAAAATAGGGGGCTGGGCGTGGTGGTGCACACTTGTAATCCCAGTACTTTGGGAGGCGGAGACCGAGGATCCGGGTTCGCGGCCAGCTTCATCTCTCTCTCTCTCTCTCTCTCTCCCCCTGTCTCTCTCTCTCTCTCTCCCTCTCTCTCTCTCTCTACTTAGTGAGGCCCTCTGCAACTTCCTGAGACCCAGTTTCAAAATAAAGTATAAAAAATAGGGCCGGGGGTGTAGCGCGGAGGTAGAACGT
>PVJS01026796.1:0-26718 GCA_004027185.1 Glis glis | reverse complement strand
GGGTACAAGGGAAGGGGAAGGGTAAGAAAGTAGTGAATCCATGGAATTACTGTCATAAACAATGTGTATATATGAGATTATACCAACATCATTCTCAGTGCTACATGTGGGGGGGAGGCGGGGGGAGGCGGGGGGGAGGGACACCAAGAGCTGTGTGCATGTATGTTAACACCAAACTGATACTCATTGTGATGTGAGAGAACAATGCACCAATAAAAACATAAAAAAAAAGAGTGAAGAGTTGGATGTTCGCCCTAATATGTGGAAGCTAGATAGAAGGAGACTCAGAAGGGACTCCAGACAAAGAAGAAGGAAACTTTAGATGATCAAAGATGACCTAACTGAGGGAGTTGGGAGGGGGTTGGAGGGAAACACACTAAAGCGCATGATGTATATATACAAATTTATAAGACTCAATCACTATGCAAAGCACTAAAGGGAGGGAACGGGGAGGGAATAGGGTGGGATTTGAGGGAGGGCAAAACAAGCAATGTGTGCATGTATGATTCTCCTAACCTGACACTTATCAAATGTATAATTAAAATGCACCAATAAATGAATATAAAAAAAGGCACTGGCCTAAGCAAGTTTGGAAATGAATGAAGTCTGTATGTCTAAAGGCAAAAGGAATTGCACATCAGCACTGTCCTGGAGTTGATAAAGTTGTTTCCCATGGGAGTGTGTGTTAACAGCTCTGATACTGCTAGACATGTCACTGGAATTGAATAATAAAGTAAATGGACAGTGGGTGGTGAGAGCCAGGCTTTTTATTATTGGAGTGGGAATATGCAGATTAGCGAGGGAAGGAAGCCAGAATGATTCATGTGGTATGTGGTACTAGCTAAGAATTGGAAACATCACTCCGACCTCATCTTTAGCTTAATCTGAAAGTACATGTCTACATAAACGTGCATGGAGGAGTGGTTAGTTTGCACAATACATTGTCATTTGAGAAGGGCTAGAAGCAACCACCTTGATAGCAATGAGCACACCTAATGCCCCAAGATTAGTTTCTCATACTATTCTATACATAAAAGGAACTGAGGTCCCTTAGAGAAAATGAACTGGACATAAGATAGATAAGTTGAGACTGGAGCATCTTATAGATACACATAATCGATTAAATAGTTAAGTAAACGGGAGAGAAAAGACAAATATCTCATGGAGAAGAACTTCAAGTAATCTTTGTACCTACGTCACCCCTAAGGAGAGGCAGCACAAATTTGTCCTCCTGAAACGTTGGCTGTGAGCAGCCACACAGCATGGAAAGAGGCTGGGGAGGGGCAGAATGAGTAGGTGGAGAAATCTGACAAATTGTTTCTCAGACAGGTGATGGAGGTTGATAATATCAGTGATGAATCTTGTTCATAGTATGTAACTTTTAATATGACATTTTGTTTCCCTAAAATCAGAAACTTCAGTCAAATCATGAGAAAAGTATCAATAAAATTCCAGCCTCTGCTATATTCCAACAAAACTGACAAGACACAAAACTTTCAGTCATCAAAACCAAATCCTGAGCAACTGTCACAACCAAGAGAAGCCTAAAGAGAGAGGATTCAGTGTAACGTGTTTCCTGGGAGGGATCCTGGATCAGAAAAATACATTAGATAAAACTCAAGGAAATCAGAACAAATTATAAAATTTAATAAATATAATGTATCAGTATCAGTTTATTAATTAAAACATATGTACATAATGTGCATCATGAACGCTTTAATAATATAATATATATACATTTTAATTAATTTAGTGTAAGACATTCATAATATGGGAAATGAGTGGGAGAAAACTCTGTTTGCTTCCTTTTCAATTTTTCTATAAATCTAAAACTTTTCTAAAAAATAAAGTCAATTAAAAATACTTATAGTTACCTAGAGCTTGGCTCTATTCTATATTTAAATATAAATGGTTTTTAAAAGTTTGAATAATGTCTGATTTATTCAAAATTGTCAAATTCCATGTACCCGAAGGGAAACTTTTGTTCTTTTTTGAAACATCATCCAGAGGGTTGCATCATTTGTGGCGTCGCCAGTGGCGATGTTGTCCGTGATTGATCAGTCAGTGCAGAGACCTCAACCTCCCTGAATTCGAAGCTTCCACCTCCATAGTGATCCTTCACAGTGCAAAGGTTTTAGCATTTCATTATATTGCCCAGTGCCCGAACATTTACATATTGAAGTTAGTATGTTTAAATAACAAATTGTTTTGTTTTTCCTTGATGTTAGTGTGCCATATGGATATTTTATTATGTGTGTAGGTAGAGGAGATGACATAGGAATTTTATTTCCAACTATTCAATGAAGTTCTACATTTCACAGTACTCTTCCAACAAAATATCCATTGTTAGAAGGGGTAGTTCTAGAACTGAGTTAGTTCTATGCTTAATATAATAGCAAATGAATATAATGAGAAGAGAGAGCAGTGGAGAGAATTTGATGGCCAACTTATTTTCAAGAGCTCCTCAGCCTGTGAAGACCTGTGTGGTAGACAGGCTTTAGCTGCTACAGCTACTGACAGGTAATTCAAAGTCATTTTAGCTAACATGAAAGTCAAAATAGGCATTAGGTAAGCTCAGCGGTGCCAATTTTGTGAAACAAAAGTAATCGTGACAGTTTGAATGTACAACAAAAATGACCAAATTAGGTGTGGTAATTATAATAAATGTTATGTTGGTTTATATCATGTTGCTCCTCTTCGGAGGAGAATCATTCACACCCTGAAAACTTCAAGACTATTTTTAAAGAACTTTATAAATAGGAGGAAACACTGTTGTTACATAATCTCGTACAGCACTTCTTAAATTTCTTAAATAGAAATGTGCATATAAATCCTCTAGAGGTCCTGTAAAAATACAGAATCGGATTCAGTAAGACTGGGATGGTGCCTAAGTTTCTGCATTTTTAAGGAACTTCCAGACGATTCTGGTGCAGCTGCGGCCCCAGACCTGTACATCACACTTGGAGGTACAAGATCTTTATCATGTAAGAAATGGGTAGAAGTCTGGGGTCATGGAAGAGATTTCAATGGATTATTATCATTCTGGGGCAATTCTCATGTGCTGGGATCTGGCAGAGTTAACATTTTTGTCAACAGTGTATATGACAGAAGAAAGAGCCCTACAATGATGACAACAGTTTGCAGAGCCAGGACCCAGAACCTTTAAGAAAAGGACTGGAATTCAAACTGTCATTTCCCAAGAAGAACAATAAATAGCAAGTGACCAAAGAGAGATTGACAAGGGAATTTCTACAATAATGTGTCCAAAGGGGAAGATGACGTGCACAAATTGAAGTAGAAATGTTCAGATTGGCAGAATGAGATGTGAGGGCCATGGTGGGTGACCATGTACAGGGCTCATGGGGAAAGCAGTGACACCAAGAGGGAGCCTGCTTGCAAGTCTAGATAAAAGAGCTTAACAGTCTATCCCCAGAGGGCAGGCCTAGGCAGGGCAGCGTGGAGTTCTGAAGTTCTCAACTGCAGAAGCATGGGGAGGATGCAGTATTCTCAGGAAGCTATGTGGTATTCTTTTATACTACATAGCATAAATCTGCTCTTGAAGTGAGGCTCAAGCAGAAAATTATGACATAGTTAATTAAAATACAAATGGAAGTTTGCGTTAAAGCAATCGGGCAAATTGCCAAAAAACTAAAATGCAATTATGCCACCTTTACTTATCTGTCCTTTTCCTCATTCCTGGAATCTTCTACCACGTTCTCCCTTGAAAGCTATTGTTGGGAATGCCACCTCCCCTGATATTTAGTTGCCTCTGTTCTTTTCATTGAGGGCTGTGATAAAATATCACACCTTAAGAGAGATCTTCTATGACTATGCTACCTAAAATAATGCGTCTTTCACTCTTCTTCTATCATACTTCATCATTCATCGGTCCTTGACTAGTGTGTGTGTGTGTGTGTGTGTGTGTGTGTGTGTGTGTATCCACACTTGCTTATTTAGTTTTTATTTGTTGTTTTCCCCACTTGACAAATACAAGCTTCATAAGAGCAAGGATATTGTCTTTTTTTTTTCATTCCTATCTCCTTAGCTTTGAAGAAAAGCAAGCACAAAGTAGTTATTCAATAAACTTTTGTGGATTAGTGAATGAGTGAATGTGCCTTTGCTTTAATATTGACCAAAACATATTACAAATAAATCAACATAGATGAATTAATTGAATTAATGTGCCAAGTAATCTTCAGCACACCCACTATAGGAGATTAAAATTTTAGTTAAAATACAGAGTAATTGTTGAGTTGTCTCAAAGTAATTATGTCATTCACATTATTTTCTATTTCCTAAAGCAAAAACTTTTTTTAAAAATGTATTTTTATAGCATTGTAAAAATTGATTCCAGCAAAGTTGGTGGGTAGAAAGAGCTATCAGGGTTATAGATGACAATGCTCTATGAGAAGCCAAATTATAGACAACACGAACATATATTTAAAAACCCTTTTCAAAACAAATGTTTCATATTTGAACAATCTGTAGCTGCTCCTAAGCTTAAGAGCTGTACCCTAAATGTGCTGCTGAACTTGCGCTTCCTGCTGGGTGCACAGCGAGTGCCTTCTTTGAGAGCAAAGAGGCTGAGAATCTCACACCAACAGGAATGAGTGCTTTGAAATTAACTGGTATTTGGAAATTGATCTGGTAGGTAATAATCTTCTATATCTAACTTGTGATTTATTCTAATTTAAAATTTTTAACAATACTCTCGGAAACATAGATGGCTTCAGCCATTGTGTAAGGCTAGGCCTGGCAACCAGGTTTCTCCCTCAGAAAAGATATATTTTTGTATGTTAGCCATGCAAAGTCCTACAGCAGGTTTGTGTTTCAGAATTTACTAATGGCTAAAGATAAATAATTGATAAATTCTCCAATTGCATTAATAAATCCAGAGGAGATGCGTGCTTTGATAATCTTAGACAAATCTGGATGGTTGCAAATATGATTAATAACAGATAAGGATTTTTAATTGAAATATGGAGTCTAAAAAATACCCCCAAAGCTGTGTGCAATGGTGCACACCTGTAATCCCTGCTACTTGGGAGGCTGAGGCAGTAGGATCACAAGTTTGAGGCCAGCTTTGACAACTTAGTGAGACACTGTTTCAAAATTAAAAATAAAAAAAATAAATAAAGGGGTTGGGATTTAGCTCAATGGTATAGTACCAATGGGGGCTCAATCCTCAGTATGGCAAAAAAAGCACTATTTAAAAATTATTAAGTTCACAAATGTATTTTATTAACTCCTTACAGTCAATCTATACATAGCCACGGATTTTCAAGATAATGTGTTGTCCTGTTTTGTTATTGTTTTCCTGCGTGTTTTCTAAATTTGCCTTCTCCTTTGCTTCTTTTGGGTTTACATCAAATAATTCTATCAAGCTTTGTACTCCAAAATGTGAACTTAGCCTCTCCTACAGGAATGTATGGATCTTGATAGTGTATTGTTAGCATTTCCCACTGAAATGAAATTCTGGCAAGGGGCCCAGTTTAGATTCTAAAAGAGAGAGACCTCCCCATTAATATGTCTGTCTTCAAAAGAAGCAATGGGTGAAGCAAAGAAACTTGGACTCATAAATGTCCAATATATCTGAGTCAAAATCAGAAATATATTGTTTTTAGACTATAGTCTGCTTCTACTGCTCATAAATGGGGCCAGGCTTCAATAAGTGAACCATCTCTATAAAAATCAGTGTCAAAATCTGTATGTTCAGCACCAAGTAGCATGTTTTAACCATTTGTTGACTAGCTTCAGGGTCAGCCACACTATGCCATTGAAATAGATCTTTAAAATGTTACCTTTTTCTTACTGGACAGTTCTGACTAGCTCTCTCCCAGAAATACTACTTTGGTAGGGACCATCATTGAGTTGAGACAATGGACAACTGATTGCATCAAGAGGAGGATGTGTTTTCTGCCCCCAAGTAATCCAACACAGAGGTATACTTAGAAAGTTAATCAGCTATAATAGGGTGAAATGAATTAATTCATTTTCATTTACCCAAAACAAAAACAAATCTTTTTTTGAACACAGTCAATGGTATAAAATTTTCATTATTTGGATGGCTTATTTGATAACATAGAGACAGATGTTTGGGATTTGGTTTCTTCAGTCACACATGTGTTCACACTGTGCTTAAATTTTTATATTTAGAATGAGAGGTATTGAAATACAAGTTAACAGCTTGAGGTAGAAACTGCTATTATTATTGTGATGATATTTTTACAAAAAATACTTCCCAAAGAAATCATGAAAATAATTATGAGCTGTTTCAATTACCTATTCCCATGTAACAAAATACATCACACAGAGGGGGCTGGATGTTCCAAGATGACCTCACTCATGAGTCTGCAGGTAAACTTGGGCTGTCAGGTGCAATGTCGAGAACCTCTTCATAAGTCCTATAGCAGGATGGTCCAGGTTTCATACAACATGGCAGAAGTGTTCCAAGAGTATGAACATGGAAACTTTAATGATTCTGAGGCTTAGCCTCAGGAGTCATACACAGTCACTTCTTCTTCACTTCATTGGTCAAATCTGTTTACAAGGCTAGCCCAGATCCAAAGGGTGGGGCAATAGATTCACTTACTGGTGAGTGGGGGGAAAAATAATTTGTGGCCATATTAAATATTTTTAATTTCCACTTCTTTTAATACAAAATGTTTAAATATTTTAATTTAGAAATTTTAAACACTGAGAATGATATTACTTGCTCTTCTTTTAGCCTCTCTTTTGCTTTATAGCCCTTCAAAAATAAACAAAGATGATGCTGAAAAGTCTATTCATTGGGAGGTTTGAGAGGAGGCCAAAACTAAGTACCTGAATTATAAGTTGTTAGGTATAAATTGATCATTTTCAGATAGCTTTAATGTCAAAATATTAATTTGGGAAATTGCTCATTGCAGAAAACTGGATTTTAAAGCATCTATAAATACTTCTCACAGGTTCATAATGTGTTTAAATATGGCATAAAGGAAATGCTCTGATTTTAACGTGCATTTGGAGAATCTTGGTACATGACATAATCTTCTTTCCAGTGTCTGATTCAGTTGATATTGAAACTATATTTTTAGAAACACAAATTTAAGAAACATGCCCATCAAAAGACAACCTCCAGAATTGTATTTAATAACAATAAGTTAAAATAAACATGTTTCAGCTGGTAAATGGATGTTATCTAAAACATTTCTCAGATAGTTGACTATATCGCCATTATCATAAAAAGAGTCCTAAAATTTAAATGTGATTCATGCTTCATGTAATATAGTGAGATAAAAGATAGACAAAGTTCTAGCTTTAAGAATATGAGATTTAAGGAACTAATTTTCTTGTTTCCAGAATATACTATTAACATTTAAATATCCCTAATTAAGTGCTTTTTGAAGGTAAATGCTAAATACATATTTGTAAAATGAAGTTACAAATAATAAGAAACTAAAATTAGGTCAAGTTGTGAAAATATCATTTCTTATGAGTAACTTAAAATCAGGATTTTGTTTTATTTATTTTTTATTTGTTATTTGCTGATAATAAGTTTTTAATTATGGAAGTTAGTGAGATAAAAATGATTAGTTTTGAAGACATAAATTACCTGACATAAAAAAATCCCCAAGTTTAAGCAGATGTCATACCCATAAATCGTCCCGATGAGCACAGGAATCAAAGTACTCCTGGTTCAAACCATGGTTGTGACATGCCATATGGGCTGCGACAACCAAGTCCAGAAGCACAAGTCAGGAAATGAAAAAAACAAAAAGAGGATTTAATTTGGAAATCTTATAACTCTGGTGGTTTTCATATCCTTTGGGTTTTGTGAACATTATTATAACATGTTAATTATCCCAGTGTTTGTGTCCATGCTTAAATAGCAAATAGTGGTATTTCCTCCTACATTTGTATTTCATTATAATTAATAATCACCCCAAATGTCTGCATTACCATTCTTATTGTTTTTGGAAATTAAAAGGAAAATCCATCAGTACTCGAAAGTTGTAAATAATTATCTTTTCTAGTCTTCTTTATTTATATGTTATGTATGTAAGTTGATTTTCAAAAGGGCTTCATTTTCTATGCAGCAGAAACTCTGGGTCTCTGTAGTCAAAATAGACAGTGAGCACTTTCATGCACACCAACATATTTAAATGTAGCCCCACATAAGTCATCATCTCCAGATCTTGTATTTTAGTGTTAGATATTGAGCATGGCAGTCAAGTTCTTGGGAGACTTGGGGTTAAAAAATACACATAGCTGTTTACATGAACCTTAAACAAACTTGCAGCAGCATTTTTCTTTCAGTCGACTGACATTTTTCTTTATGTTTCGTCAGTTATATCTGAGTGATCAGACAGCCACTACACGTGGTACACCCACAAGGATTATTATCTAGACCAAAGGCCCAGAGCTCATTGTAGCAGGCATGTAATTCTTTACAATGTATGCCACGTTAACTGTGTTGGGTTATCTATTCAACAGCTGACTGAGCTGGTCTCTCAAGCTCTTCTCAACAACCATGTAAGAAGCGATGACAATTGTACTACTTCATAACAGCTGCATGGAACTCTGACACACACTTCACAGCAACCAGTCATCTATATAAACCAATTTCAGGAGCAAAATTGCATGGTGCCTCCACTCTGTTATAAACACAATGATATCCACTCAAAGCTGATAAATGCACTACATTTCTCTGGAGCTTAAAAGAATAAGTTCCTTACATCTGAGATTTCTTTCCCGCAAATTAAGCCTTTTTTTTTTTGCCTTAGCCATTAATTTAGAACTTTACAATGAACAAGACAATTTAGATTTTGAAAATCTGTAAAATAAGGAAACTTCAGTATTAACATTTTGCTTCTCCAACTAAATGCTCTTTCACTTTTTTTTTCAGTATGTGTGCCAGACTTTCCTAACTGATGATTTAAAGTAGAAAGCAAAAAGGAAGAAGTAATTAAGGTTTAAAATACTTACCAATGCCATAGCAATTTGCCAATTAATTACAGTATATTTTCATAGGATTATACACAATCCAATCCTTATTATTGAATAAAACATCTACAAGCAACCTGGAAACCATTGTTAAAACTTAAATGTTAACTACTCCATGTTTGGTGAGTAATGAAGCTTTGGAAGATCCATTAATAATTCCAATGAATTCAAGAAGATAAAGAGATTGCTAATTTTTTAAAATACATACTTGCATTACCAACACAGATTATTGAATGGAGCTTGAAAAGACATGAGTAAAAATTATGTACTGTTCCAGAAAAAGAAGAGAAACCACATTTTTTCCTGTTGATAACAGTAGCATGATTATTTCAGAGATGAGAAAGTATGTGTGTGTATAGGTATGTGTGTGTGTGTGTGTGTGTGTGTGTGTGTGTGTGTGTGTATGTATTCTCATTTTCTTTATGGTAATAATTTTACAGGAAGTCAGAGGAATACCATATTTGAGCTAAGAGAATAGCAAATATCTTTCATAAAAATGTGTTAATAAATCATAATTTATTAATATGCATGAACTTCATTACAGAGAAGAATTTGGCTTGTGTCTAGTGGTGTTTACTGCTCAAAGAATTTGAAGGGCAACATTATTGTACTACTTGAACTATATGTGATATTATGGCTTATTACTTACTAGTTGCCACTGTCAATATGTTAAGGTACACTTCCAGTTGACTCATAATTTCTGGTACTACTTAATAATTCCTTTAAGTTATGACAATATTTTAGGATGAGAAATGTTAATTTTAGAATTGAAGTCCCACATAAGGTTTCATTTAGAGGACTTCATTGTTTTAAAAAACATGTGAAGACAAATCATCTAAGTTTTGATTGTGTATTGAATATTTTTATTGAATCTTTTTATTATGGTTTTCTTCAATAGGAGCATATAAAGATATTTGGAGGTTAATTTACTTTCTTAGGATTATAAGAACAAAAAACAGAACAAGGAGAAAGAATCTAGTTATTGACTATTAGTTCTGAGTTCTATCCATTGCACCATGTTGTCCTTAAGAAACTGTTAATAATGAAAAAGAGAGATCCAAAGAAATGAATAAACTTACTCAATATTCAAGTAGAAAAATTAGGACAGTAATTTTGACTCTCAAGTAACCAGCATGTTTTCTTCTATGGCAAATATCTTTTCCCCTAAGAAAGAACTAAAAGTGAATAATTGGAAGGAATACAATATTTTCGCATGGAATCTGTCTTAGGCAGCATTCTCACTGCTATAATCTAAAAGACCTGACCATACAACTTAGAGGAAGGAAGATTTATTTGTTCACGGTTTCCTTGGAAATTCTGGGTTCAGTCCTGAGGCCAGGGTCTGGAGCTCAGGGTATGGTGGCAGGAAGCAGAGGAAGAGCACACAGAGGGAGGCCTCACATCATGGAGGCCAGAAGCAAGAGAAGAGAGCAGAGGGAGGAGGAACCGATATATAATCCCCAAGGCTGGCAGATAGATGGATCTCTCATGGAACTGAACCAGAGAATTGTAAAATCAAGAATGGCAATTACCCTCCCTGCTCTCTTTCTTTCTCTGGAAATGGGCATTTTTGCAATACTGTATATATCATGTTCACGTTAATGTTATCTAGGATGTTGAGCAAAGAATATGAGTAGTGAAATAGATAGTAAATCTTGATGACTTGAAACTCAAGAGGACAGATAATTTTACACAGGTGAAAAAGCAATCATCTAGATTCCCTCATTCCCCAAAAGGAACAATTAGGAGAATGGAATGTATATTTTGTTCCAGAAGGCTTCCTGGTTGCACAGTTATATTTACCTCTATGTGTTAAGTAGGCAAGAAGAATAACAACTACAAAGGTAGGTTGCAGTAATTAAAAAAGAGTAGGAACAGCTGGTCATGGCAGTACACACCTGCAACACCAGCACTTGGGAGGCTGACACAGGAGGATCACAGGTTAGAGGCCAGCCTCAGCAACTTAGTGAGGCCTTCAGCAATTTAGCGAGACCCTGTCTCAAAATAAAAAATAAAACAGGGCCGAGTACCTCAAATGTCCCTGTGTTCAATCCACAGTACTAAAAAAAAAGTAGGATGCTCACTAAGGTTAAAGAGGTAAAAGGAATTTTCCTTGAAAATATTGACAATGAAGGGAGTTTTTCACTCACATAGGCAGTGAGTGGAAGAGGCAGGAAAAAGCAATACAGAGAAGGATGGTAAAGATTATTGCTCTTTGCAGCCAGGCATGGTGGTGCATGCTTGTAATCCCAGTACTTGGGAGGCTGAGACCGGAGGATCGCAGGTTCGTGGCCAGCCTCAGCTACTTAGTGAGGCCCTCTGCAACTTAGTGAGACCCCTGTTTCAAAATAAAGAATAAAAAAATAGGGCTGGAGGTGTAGCTCAGAGGTAGAATGTCCCTGGGTTCAATCACCAGTACCGCAGAAAAAAAAAGGATTATTGCTCTTTACAAGGGCTAGAATTTGGTCAAATTTATTGTCCTTGAGATGATGAGCCTGTGTAGGCTGAAGCCTAGCCATTGTTAAAGACTTGATAAAGTAAGTACAATGTTCAGCATTCAAACAAGACTTTGTCTAGAGGCTGGGTCTGTTGTTATTGAGTAGCGCATCCCATCACCTTCCCCATCACGACTTTGCACAGACTAGAGAAATGTGGGCCAGCTGGAGGAGACAGTCTTTTGCAGATCATTGTCGGTGTTTCTCTCCAGCTGATTATCAATGTAATCCCTTGACTATCCCTGTCCCCCATTTCATTTTGTTTTGCAGTTGCTATTTTCAGTTGTTTATTTTTTTAATAAGTGTCATGTTTATAAATTGTGTTAGTCAGTTTTCTGTTACAGTAACAAATACCTGAGATAAATTAACTTGTAAAAGGTTTATTTTGGCTGCCCAGTTTTGGAGGTTTCAGCCCATAGCCAATTGGCCCCATCATTTTGGGTCCGTGACAGCAGATCATGGTGGAGTGCACAGCTAAGCAGCCCATTTATCTATCCTACAATCCTCTTTGGGTACTCCCCCAGTGACCAGCAGACTTCCCACTAGGCGTTACCCCTTAATGTTTCCACCACCTCCCACTCCTGCCTCTCTGGGGTTTAAGCCTTTAACACATGGGACTCTGGAGGGACATTTAGGACCCAAACTGTAGCACAAATACATTGTGATACCATACAAAATTGAAAAGATACAACGGACTAATAGTTAAAAAAAAATTCATCTTCCTACAATCTGCCTGTGCAGTAGAAGTTGTGGTGTATTGGATCTCTACCTTCCATCCCAGTCCCCTTGCAGGATGGAGACATTCATTCTCCAGCTACTTGGAGTGTTGCCAGCAGGGTTCCTCTCAGGGATTTGCTCTAAGCTAAAGAGAGTCACCTTGCTCAGAGCACACTTCCTCCTGAGCACAACCTGCATCTCATTACCTAATTGAGACCAGAGCTGCGAAGAGCCAGCTTAGTCCCTAGCATCCGTTTGGGACAATGTGAAGGAACATCTCAGTTCCAGAGCTTCTTGTGGCATCAGGCAAAGCCTCTGCTATTTTTGTGATTATTTTGCCATTTCTGTCCTCTGCCCGCTTCTATTTCCCTCAGTCCCCAGCAGACATTGACTACAGGAGCACTTCTTGCTGTACTCATATATGTTTCTAAGAGTGCTCAATTAAAGACACTCGCCTTTCTTTCTTTCTTTCTTTCTTTCTTTCTTTCTTTCTTTCTTTCTTTCTTTCCTTCCTTCCTTCCTTCCTTCCTTCCTTCCTTCCTTCCTTCCTTTCTTTCTTTCTTTCTTTCTTTCTTTCTTCTTTTTTTTGCTTTTATTGGTACATTGGAGTCTCACATCACAATGAATATCAATTTGATGTTAATATACATGCACACAGCTCTTAGTGTCCCCCCGCCTCCCCCCCTATATGGAGTACCGAAAATGACATTGGTATATTCTCATATGTACACATTGTTTATAATTCCATTGATTCACTTCTTTCTTGCCCTTCCCTTTCCATTATACCACTTCCCTTGCCCCACTGAGGGTTCTCCATTATCACCCTGAGTCCCTTTTGTGTCCTCACTACTCCCTAGGTTGCACATATTAATGAAAACATATGTCCCTTCTCTTTTTGTGATTGGCTAACATTATGTTAAGTGAGATCACCTTTCTTTCAGAGACAACCATTGGCAGCCTTGATTTTGGAATATGGAAAAAAGAGAAAAAAGTTCCATTAAAGGTATCCTCTATCGGCTACTACTACAGATACAATGTTGTATTTATCTCAGAGGAGAAGGTTACTTTAAAATGTGTGGCTATCACCTTATGATAAATTCCTACTGGTGGAGTTACTTGGTTAAAGTGCAACTTCATTTAAAATTTTAAGTATAATGCTCTTTAAAGAGATTGTAACCTCCCATAGCTGACCTTTTGAGCTTGGCCAAGCTGTAGATGAAAAATGGTTCATATATTTTTTGTTTTTATCTTTGTAAGTAATTTTAAACAAGTTTTTATGTAATTGTACATATGTGTTGTTGTTAGCTGAGCATAAACTACTTTATTGTTTGGATTACCTTTTGAAAATTGTTATTCTGGACCTTCTGTTTATATTAAGAAAATTTAAATTCTTGTGTGTCACTTAAGGTACAATGTCTTTCTCATATATGTATCTTGCCATGCAGAATATATTAGTTGTTTATGTACTTATAATTGTCAATCTTTTCTTTTATGTCTTCTGAGATTTTTCCATAAATATAAGTTATTTTATCCCTATGAGATTATTATGAATTCCTATATGTCTTTTTATAGTCCTTTTATATATTTTGGTTTATTTGTTTGATAAGATGTAGTATATAGCTTGAGGTATATATTGAGATAGTAATGGTGCTATAGAATTCTATTTGCTAATATTTTGTTTAGTATTTTTATATAAATATTTGTATATAAGAATGCTTGGTATGCTTTTTTGTTTGTTACTTTCAATTATGACAGTTTTATCAACGTTATTTCACATGAATATATGAAAAATTTCCCTATATTTGGTTCATATAATTTGACTTTTAAAGGTTTAATATAATTCCGATGTGAAATTAAGTTGGCCTCCCACTCATTTAATAATTGTTTGACCACATTCTCTGTTTCTGATATTGACATTTATTTACCTTTTTCTTTTCATTTGAGATCACATTTATATGTTGTATATTTATATTAATTAACTATAATTTTTCTTGAATATATAATTTAATGTAGAAGCATCTTTTTCAGTTTATTTAAATAAGTTGGCTAAATGTTTTATTTATTTATTTATTTATTTATTTAGTGTGTGTGTGTGTGTGTGTGTGTGTGTGTGTGTGTGTGTGTGTGTGACTGGGGATTGAACCCAAGGGCATTCTACCTCTGAGCTACATCCCTGACCCTTTTTTAATTTTTATTTTGAAACAGGGTCTCACTAGGTTGATGAGCATCTCACTACTTGTTGAGGCTGTCCTCAAACCTGCGATCCTCCTGTTTCAGCCTCCCAAGTACTGGGATTACAGTTGTATCCCACCATGCCAGTATTTTGCCTTTTTTTTTTTCTAAGCTCCAAGCTACACACCAAGCCCTTTTTATTTTTTAATTTTGAAACAGGGTCTTGCTAAGTTGTTGAGGGCCTCACTAAATTGTTAAGGCTGGCCTTGAACCTATGGTCCTCCTATCTCAGACTCCCAAGTGCTGAGATTATAGATGTGTTCCCAGCGTATTAGTTCTTATTAAAAGGAAAACCTATTGGAATCATCACATGAATGATTTTCTATATTATAATACTGATGTTTGCTTTCTACTCTATTGATTCCTCTCTTATGATTCTGTTTTATTTTGGTTTCATTCTCCTATCTTCTTTAGTTAAGCTTTACTTTATTTTCAATAATTATTTGTGTATTCATACAAATATTTAAGGTATAATTTTCTTTGATCATTATTTTAATTGACCAGAGTTCTGATGTGCAAGTTTCTGTTGTATTCTTTTCTAGGTATTTTATAATCTTTACTTATGTTTTGTCATTGGCTCAAAAGATGTTTGGAAGATGGTTGTTTTTCTTTTACAGGTGTTGTGCTAGGTTTAATTTTGTCACTGTTTTTGCTAATTAATTTTACTCAACAGCATCTGAGGGTTGAGTGTTTTGTATCTTTTTTAGGATTAGATATTTCTTTTAAGATATGTCATAAGACATTTTCAGATATATTTTAATTAACATATCATTTATAGATTCAGGGTTTTTACATTTTCTGAAAAATTTTGGCAGCGTATTTTTGTCTGCTTTTCATCCTTATGAACATTATGATGAGTTATGATAGTTTTCTCCTTGAAAAATATATGTATTTGCCTAATCTTTTAAAATCCTTGCTTATTTGCATCTTATTTAAAACTCATAGCAGGGCGTGGTGGCGCACGCTTGTAAACCCAGTACTTTGGGAGGTGGAGACCGAAGCATCCGGGTTCGTGGCCAGCCTCAGCTCTCTCTCTCTCTCTTTCTCTCCCTGTCTCTCTCTCTCTCTCTCTCTCTCTCTCTACCTAGTGAGGCCCTCCGCAACTTTGTGAGACCCGGTTTCAAAATAAAGTATAAAAAAATAGGGCCGGGGGTGTAGCGCGGAGGTAGAATGCCCCTGGGTTCAATCCCTGGTACCTCAAAAAAAAAAAAAACTCATTTAACTTCTGTCCACCACATCATTGTTTTTTATAATTGTTTTTGTTTCTCAGAAATGAAATCTCCTTTGAACTGCTTTAGTTATGGGCTTCCTGATATCATTCTTTTCCTCTTTCTCAACTGTCTTCACTATTTAAATCATATTTTTCCTAGGCTTTCGTATCTCTGTTTTGTACTTTTATGTGACAAAAGAAAAAAATTCATTAAGGTTTTTACTTATTTATTTAACTCATAGCAAAAATTTTAGTTGCAGTTTTTGGTCTGCTCTATGTCAATGTCTTTCTACTGCATTTCTTTCACCTACCATTGTCCTTTGTTGTTTCTCATATTTTTCCTGGTAGTGTTCTTTCAGATTATTCCAGTTCCCTTCTGGTCATTACTCTATAGCCTCTGCATTTATTTCTTCTTTTTTTGTTTTTATTAAATCCATCTTTCTGTGAATTCTTCCTGGCCAGGCTGTTTGCGGGACATAGAGAAGGGGGCAAAGACATATTTCAGGACAGCTGGTTTTTCCTTAGGACACAAGGGTTTTACTTTTACCCTTTCACACCTGTATATAGTGCAGTTGAAAATTCTTCCCAGCACAGTGTTTCTTTCTCTTATCCTGCTTCACTGTCACAATGCTTCTGAAAATATCATTCTCTAAGAAATTCATCCCTGCTATCCTGGCTTCTTTTTCATGCCAAGATACATGCCTGCTACCAATGCCAGCACACACACCTATCACACCTATTCCAATACCCAAGCCGTAGTGTGTTTGATTGGCCCTTTAGTATGAACCACTCTTTTTGGACAGCTCTGCTCTGCCACTTTGCAATGTACAATCACCGGCTTCTTTTGAGGACATCTTCATTTGTCTCTGACTTTCTTACTGAAGCGCTTCTTCAAAAATTATAATTTTATTTTATTTTATTTTTCTCTCTTTTGTGGTACTGGGGATTGAACACAAGAGCATTCTACCTCTGAGCTACACCTTCAGCCCTATTTTTTATTTTTGTTTTCAAACAGGGTCTTGCTAGGTTGATGAGAGTCTCACTACTTGCTGAGCTGTCCTCAAACCTGCAATCCTCCCTCCTCAGCCTCCCAAGGACTGGGATTATAAGCATGCACTACCATGCCTGCCTAAAAATTGCAATTTTAGGTTATAGTGATCTCCTGGTTTTGTGGAGGAAGAATGTACCATTCTGTATCTTGCTTTTATGGTTATTTTGTGATTATTCCTAAAAAAAGGTGGGGAATTTCTTTTTCTTCTCTTTTAGAAGCAATCTCTCACTTTGATTTTGAAATGTACTGTTATGTTTTATTTTGTTTGTACTTAACTATATAATTAGAATTTATTTCTAAGATTTTTATGTCCTGCAGTAAAGGTTGATAGACTATCCCAGATCCTATGGCTGGCTTGGGATCAAAATGACTATAGATAATACACCAGATGAACAGTTGTCATCAAGTAAAAGAAAGGTTTCTTTTATCCCTAGTGTCTTCACATTGAAATAGATTATATTTATACCCCCTAGATACTATTGTCATATAATTTTAATAATTTATAAGAAAACACTATGCTACAGTAGAAATTGAAACTTAAAGAACATATCATAAAGAATACAAATTCTATAATGATGTGTACCAAATATATCAAAACATAAGCATTTACAAATATTTATATCTCTTTTTAATCCTAACTTATTTCAAAGTGAATATTGAGGTGCTTAGGGAAAAGTAACTTGAATTATTTGTCAGAATGACCAGCTGAAGAGTAAAATATGCCAAAGATTCCTTCTACTCATGAAAAGAAATGTTCAATGTTATTTGTTCTGGGTTTATTTGCAGGTAAAAATAGTTCTCCCTCGATGCATAACTATTGCTTTCTCTTAATTAGGGATCTATAAGTTGCTTTTGGAATTGAGATGCATTCCACAGAATTTTGAGGGAGGCCATTTTTCTTTTCTTATGTAATAGACTATATGATAGTTACGTCTTTCATTAATTGTTTGATGAAGCATTGATGAAGCATATGATAACCTCTCCATTTCCTCAAATAGTTTGAGATACTTTATAAGTTCCCTGAAAATTCTAAATTGATATATCTCCATGATTCTAAGTAAATCCAATTATTTCCACTAAAAGCGAATATTCCAATTTGGATTAGAACCATATGGTTTGAATATTAGAGTTCTGTTCTATATATATCTCATAAACCATTCCTCTCCCATCAATGTGTGCTAATTTACATTTCAAAAAGGGTGATATTTTAAAATCCTAAGATATTGCAAAAAGAGGACACAACTGAACCAAACTCTTTTTAAATTGAAAAAAGATGGATAATTTAAAATGAGAAACACTGTAAATTTGGGGTGCAACCAAAGTAATACGCTTTTTTCCTTTCTTAGAGTAATGTATTCTTTCACACCAAAATCATTACCATGTATCAAAATGCTAGAAACCATAATTCTGATGTGCTCTAGTATTCTCATGCTAGATAACATTTTACCTGGTATAACATTTTACTTGGTTGTAATATTAATGGCACTTTCACCTCAATATATATATATATATATATATATATATATATATATATATATTTTATTGGCTTCAAATTGGTGGAAAGAAAATAAAGGATCTTGGATGACAAATTCTTTTTTTATAGAAACAGGAAAACTTCCTAGAAAGTAAAGTTTTGAAGAAAAATATTCAAAGAACTATAACATTTATCCTTAATGTCTCAACACAGTCCCTGATACTTTGACACTGCCGCTCATTTTATTTTTAAGTATCAGCCATAATAAACACTGAATTTGTCACAGGGCAGGCTGAAATAAAGAGCCATATGTGCGCCTATGACACAGTACAAGGAGACAGACAAAGGCCTTCACTATGAATTCCTTATTTTTATTTAGATTGCTTCCTGAACCTACTTTTATCCCTCTAGTTAATTTAAATCCATTCTGCTTGCCAGCCTGTACCTGCCAAATAAAACATCCCAATGAAATGTCTAGTGTACAAAGCAGGAAGGTTTGGTCTGATCCTGGCAGACTTTTGTTCTGTGCCATCTCTCTAACCATACTACCTAATTAAAGTCTATAAAACCTTTACTAAAACAAGATAGGTCAGGTACATGAAAGGAGAAAGAAAAGAGAGTCAGTCCATTATCATGACCAAATTGGCTTTCAGCAGCACAGAACCTCATCAACCTGCTTCCTCTGCCACTGTCATGTCCTCACAGGCCTTTGGCATCTGGTCCATCAGATCAGCTGCTGGTTTACTTGAGCCTGAACACATTCCTTCCCAAGGTCTTGAAATTCAGTTGTACAATGAATGCCCTGTGTCTCCCAGAGTCTGTCCACTGTAACAGATTTAGTTAATGAACACAAACTCTTAGAGAAGGGAAGTGATGGGGGGCAAAGTACTTCTAATAAGTAATTATATTGTCTTGTGGGCATATTTTACATATAAATAATAAAGTTATGGTTGATAGTTACCTTGTGTATTATCAAAGGGACAAGCAAACATACTTCAGTACTATTAGGTTTGCAAGATACTTTGATATTGAAAGAATCGTTAAGGTCTATTTGGCCTTGAATAACTCTGGTCATGAAGCTCATGGCTGAATGGAAAGTAGACACTTTCTTCCTTGTGCTTAAATATTCTTAAAAGATTGAAATTAGGTGTTATCTTTTCTATACAGGAAACTTGTAAGTCCAATGCTCCTTGATGACATAGCCTTTAGAATGTGTGCTAATAAAATTCCTGAAACACAATCTAAATACAATCTTTGTCTCACCCTACATTGAGTCTATTTTCCTCCAAGTGCTTCTGATGTTGCTTTTGAGTATTGTAGTGACTAAAGAGAAAAAGTTTCTTCTTGTATGACATACAAGGAATTGAAGTTGTTAAAATGCTGACATATAACCAGGACATTTTATGTCTGATCTGGTCAATGGCAAGAGCATTTCTTTAGGAATGTCATTGTAGTAACAGTTTGCACAGCAATTAATTTATTCCCTGATTTTTTCTAATTGAAATGATTTTTTTGCTGCTATCTTAATACTTAATTATATGATAATGGCAAGTTTAGAAAGTTTCTACTTGGTCTAGCATTTGCAGATATGGCCACACTCTTAGGGATATTTGAAGTGTTCTCATAGACAGAAGCAAAGGAAAGGGACATAAATCTGAGCAGATGTTCAAGTCCCAGACTTGTTGATAATGCAGTCTCTACAACATGTTGTCCAGGTTTAGTATCATTACTGGGTAACAAATGTTTACTAATCTCCAGGACACTAGAAAAACTGATCTACTAATAATGCATGAACAGAATTCATGCTTTTATTCTGAATAAAACTTCATCAAAGATTTAAGAAATGAATGGACTTCATCGATAGTTAATTCTTTCCTCATTAAAAATACCAGGATAGATTACATACTCTTTGGCTAGAAATAAAGATTATATTTTTTTTTCTGAACTAGTACTAGAGCTTTCACTGTTAAGGAGTCAGAGAAGATAGTAGCAAAAAAAAGTATAGAAACATAAAATAAGAATAACAGATTATTACAAACAAGGTAAACATTTTTTTCCTGAATAGATCCAACCCTTCCTATATAATCTAAGGATTAACTTTAGAAAAAAATTGCTGGGGACTTGAGAGAGATGTGTTTAAAGAGAAATAGTACATTTTCGCAATGGCTACATTACTATCTTTTACCTAAGCTACTGCAATTGCCTTCTAAAATCCAAGATAGACGCCCTTGAAATTCTTCCTCCGTAAATGAGTATCATTTTGATTAGTTCTTGCCATTAAGATTTCCAAAATTATATTTATTTTTCTCTTCGTGTACCAGAGACTTTTCATGACTTTACAACTTTATCAACACTCTTCCCCCTCCTTGAGTTCCATTCATTCTGTAGGTCAGAAGGCAGCATCTATCTTTATTCAAGGACTCAAATGTCACCACATATAAGGAGAATGTCTCCCAATCAGAATGTTTCAATATCACTTCATTATATACCAGCTATGAGACTTCATATTTTATTTTCATCATGCAGATTCTGTCTTCCCTTCCTTGGGAGGTGGGATAATGCAGTGGCTCTAGCCAATTGTACCTGTGTATGAATTCCACAATCCCCTCTTTTCAGCTTTGTGGCTCTAGAGAAGTGAATTAACCTTTCAGTACTTCAGTTTCATCAGAGTTAAAATAGCGGTAGCAATATTGACCTATACATTTTCATGGAGATCACATTCAATCAAATGTGGAAAATCCTCAGCATATTATCTGAGATATTATATAATTAACATGATCAAACCAAAGTCAGAATCTATGATTTACTTAACTGAATGCCTAGACCAATATCTTGCATATATGTATAACTCATTAAACTTCTTAGAAGCCTCAAAATCTCCTAGAGAATATAAGAATATTAGAATTATTGCCAATGATCATGAATAACACCATAACCCAGAAAAGAAGACATATAAAGATGTTAAGTCAATAGACAAAGGCTAAACTACATATACCCACACCTTTAAATACCTCACTCTACTACCAGGTTGTCTAGTTAGGTCAAGCAGTCAGTGGAAATAATACTAAACTGTAGCTCAAGGAACCATGCATTATACCTGGTTCTGCCAGTTCAGGGTTATGGAATGTGCTTCCATCCCTAGACCCTCTCAAAATTCTGTGGTTTCATATAAAATGGGTACTACCACCTAACTCTTGATTTAGGGAGTTGCTAATATGATTGAATGAGACAATAATTACAAATATACTTGGCTAACTGAAAAATAAAATGATCTTTGAAACCAAATTCTCCCAGTTTTTTTTTGGGGGGGGGTACTGGGAATTAAACCCAGGGGCATTCTACCACCAAACTATAACCCCAACCCTTTTAATCATTTATTTTGAAACAGGGTTTCACTAAGTTTCTGAGGCTGGCTTCTAACCTGCAATCCTCCTATCTCTGCCTCCCAAGTACTGGGATTATAGGCATGCACCACCATGCTGGTTCTCCCAGTCTTATAATGAAGATTTCAGTACTTATTAGCAAGTAATAGAGAATATTTCTACAACTGTAAATATGGAGAATAGTCTCTACCTTGCAAATAAATTAAGAGCATTAAAGTGAATATATATAAACTACATGTTACATAGTATTTGCTCAAATGCACTAATATATATTGTAAAGCATTGTTTTATAAAGAATATGCTAGAAATACCCTAATAAATATAACAATGTTGATATTTTAAATGTTTCTATTAATAGATTTGTTTGCAAGCATTTAGTTCTTAAGATAACTAAATCTACTAAACCATATTTGCTTTGAAACTTCACTTTTACAGTTTCTCCTACCCATAGCAATTGACATAAATCCTCTAAATTCATCATCAGTAATTCCACCAAAACACTTCACCCTGTCCTTTTAAGAGAGATGATGCTAAGGATATCTTTATTTTAGCACGTAGAAATATACCACCTTGTCCGAAGAAATTGGCTCCTGTTTGGAACTAAACATAAGAGGGGTCCCTGCATGCAAAGCCTTAGCACCATAATGGAAATGAGCATTTCATATTTTAATTTGATCAGGTGAGCTATACCCCGCCAAGAGTACTTTATAACTACTTAATATTGCCTAGTCATTTGAATGTAAATAGGGTTGTCAAGAGAATTTGGATAATTTTTTTTATTTTTATTTTTTAAGCAAGCATGTTTGGCAGGCAGGTTTTCCCAAGATCACCCAGCTTTAATTTTAAATTTCAAAAGCCTCACATTTAATCCCTTGAGCTGGCCTGTACCTTGCACCATCTGTTCCTATGGTTTTGTTATAACAGCGAGCACCTGCAGAGTTTTGCAACATTTCAAGCTGATTATGGACAAAAATCAAAATAATTATAATTTTCATAAAGTAAAGACTTCCATTCAGATACTACAATCCCATCTATCGTGGGTTTGGGAAAGCCAATCTTGCTCATAATGTGTTTCATATGGATAAGGGTAATTTATTTCTATTTTGTTTTTATGGAAGATCAATCCTTTAAAAACATATATACGATCATTGTGGAATTCTCACACTCCAGCCACATCCCACAAACTCTTGTATAATCCTAGTCAGTTCATAATTCTAAATTCAGAACTTCTTGTTGTGTTTTAATCAAACAAATCCATTGACCAACAACAAAGATGACATTAGTCTTCTTTTTAGTTGTTCAGGCTTTCTTTTGTTTTCTTTTTGTCTTAATAGCAATGAGATTGTCCAAACATTTTGTCTTCCAATACTTTTTTCCACTGTCAATAGAAGCAAAATATTGGTGCATTACCCATTAAAGACAGAATTGGGAAAGATAAAATGAGTGCTTACCTTTTACCTACATCTTTGGGATAGAGAAGTAATTCATGTAAACACAGAATTCTGTATTAGAAAGCCTGAAACTTTGGCAGATCAATGTCTTCTGGTAGCAAAACATCTCACCAGTGGGTTGGCCATCTACAGGTCAGTAGAGAATTATTCATGCAGGATGAAGAAAGACCTGTTTAAGATGGACCAAAGTATTAGCATTTTGTTCTTTATCTCGGTATTTAGAAGTTTTAATGAGTTTTCAGTGATGCCTAGCTTTGAATTTTCTATTCTAAAATTCTATTTTTTTTGCATTACATTTCTAAGATTTTCTGAAAACCTTAACTTGAGTTTTGTTAGAGTCTATTGACCAAGAGTTAAGTATGTTAAATCCGATCTGTTTTTTCTAGATGTTTAAAATGGGATTAATAATTCCATATATAATACTATCTCATTAAGACCTGACCAGATATGCAGCAGATTGTTCTAAGAAGATTTAGAGTTGTACCTCTGTAACACTGGGGTCCAATCAGAACCACTTAAGGGATATCATAAAAGAGTATAGTACATAAGGGAGTAAACCTTTTGGCCCCAGTTAAAAAGTCCTTTTGGACTTATGGGAGAACAGTATAGCCACCAGAAGTGAACTGCCACACTGTCAGGAGCAGTAGGAATGAACCTGGTGCTCAGTCCAGAAATTTGTAAAACATTGGGATCTTGTGACTGCTATGCTGTCTGTACTTTGGTAACAATTTTGACGCCTGATAGAACGGAAGCATTTACTGATAAAAGGGAACTGACGTATTTGAGGGGCATCAGAATACAAGATGCTACTCAACAGATTAGGCAAAAATTGGTGGTAGCAGACTTGTAGCAGAATGTGTGAGAGGAAAACATTGGCAACACAGAAATATTTGGAGAGAGGGGTATTTTAGAGAGGGCTGGATATCCAATGTCAGTTGGTCAGAACTAATAACTTACAAAATTTGAATACTAATTTGGTACCCCTTCATTTGCTCTGAAAGCTTGAGGAAATTTGTATTATAGTAACACAAGAAATTTTAAATTTTAATTAGAGGTTTTATTTGGAAAGCTTTCACAGACCAGCTTAGTTCAATTACTTTGCATATAACTTAATAATCTGAGTAACATCTTTGTTTCATTGTTCTGTGGAACATCAGTGGACCATGAAATACTCTTTTAAGTTCATGTTTCTTGCCTTCTTCATACAAAAAAGGTGCTGCTAATATATTAGAACTGCATTCCCATTAGAAGACAAAAAGAGATATTATTTGCTTGAACAATTATATATTTAGATATAAGCTAATGAATTTGTCATACACAAATGTCATTTCCAAAACATTTGCCAGTGAATAGCAAACTGGTCTTCTGACTCACATGGTCAGAGTATTATAAATATTGGTAAATTTAGAGTCTGAATACTTGGGTTTTTATTCCAATTTTCCATTTAGTAGTTGAGAGACTTTGAGAGATAAAAAGGATTAGAAGAGTCACTTAAACTCCTTGGGTTCCCTCATCTTTTGAATATTATAAGCTTCACATGGAAAAGAATCTTACTTGTTTTGTTTATTGTTTTTCTATAAAAGTTTGTAATAAATAAAGACTTGGACAGATAATCTCTTCAATCTTCGCTGCCTCCAATATCCACAAAATAATATGTGATCGTGTGTGATAATTATACAGGCTATGCTGTATCTACAGCAGAAGAGAGTATTAGAAATGAGAGACTGGCACTTGCAGTCTTTTGTTTCAGAAAAAAATATCATATAGTGCAGTGAGTCCATTTGTTCAAGATTTTGATAATTTGGTCCTAGACTGATTGGGTTCCAAAACCATAAACTATATTTTTGAGTTTAATTAGAACTTTAGTTACATGTGTATCTGCTGTAAATTAGATACTAGGGTGGTATCCAAACTGTCGTCATATTAGGTATCGTGCATAAAATTATTCTTTAATATTGTGGTTGGATTCCAGAACTCCAATTTTGACTTGATTTGATTATGTAACTACTCAGAAGTCACACATTTTCATGTGTCAAGACTATCAGCATTCACCTCTGTAATTTGCACTTGAAATTTCCCCCCAATTTTTAGTTCCAGTAATCTTATTTTATGGAATACAGGGACATTATTTAGGGAAGGGTTAACATGGTACATGTGCATTAAGCATGCACACAAAAAAGCTTCTTTCAAGCTATTAAGTAAAAATATGAATTTTGATTAAAATTAAATATTAAAAATTAAATTTAATTAAATTTAATAAATTTTAATTTAATTTTAAATTTAATTAATTAATTTAATTAAAATTAAAATTAAAATACATTTCTTATTTATTTTTTGCCATCAAAGTGATAAAAATATACTTGTCCAACTTTAAATTAAGAAATCTTAACTTTATGTATATTTCCACCTGTAACCAGCCTTCCTTCCAAAAAATATTCTCCTGAAGCTGCTCTTATCATTTTAGGCTAGAGTAAATTATTAATTTCTTCAAAAGGCAATAAAGATTTTTTCTTTTCATTTAATGACTGCTTTCCTATTATTTCCTATCTCACCTACATTTTTTTTTTTTTTTTGGTGCTGGGGATTGAACCCAAGGCCTTGTACATGTTAGGCATGCACTCAACCACTGAGATACATTCATAGCCCACCAACTCCCTTTTTAAAAATTTCTCATTCCACTTCTTCATCCTACTCCTTATTCCACAAACTTTCCTTATAACTTTGTCTTTCACCCTGTTGAGACTTTTCTTTCAAGAGTCCTTTTCTTGTTCTGCCAAATATGGCACTCATTCCCTCAAATTTATGCTGGCCATTGATCATATTGATATACTCCACATATTTACCATGTTTCCCAATTTAAATTCATGTCCACTGGGTTACTTTCTGGTTCGTTTCTCTGGGTTGTTTGTATGTTTGCATGGCTGGATGTTTATTTTGCTTTGATTTGTTACCACTTGTGAAGTTTCACCCTACTAGAACCAAGTGCCATCCTCATGCAGAATGAGGTGCTGTCTTCCTCTCACTGAGTAGCTAGGACTGATGCTTCTTTGACAACTTAGATTCAAGCAGTCGGCATGGGAAAGGGAAGTCTTACCGATTCACAATGCAATATTCACTCATGGAAGATGTTACATAGAGGCTGAATTTGTATATGAATACACATTCATTCCTGAATCTTTCCTGAAAAATGGCAACTATAACTTTGTTCTCCTTATAACTTCAGTCTCCCTCAGTGAGATGGTTAATGACACTACTGTGTGAAAGGACCAGCCTAGTAAGTCAAGCCCAGTGCACATTGGTGGGAGTTGGGACACAGTTGTCTTCCCTCCTCTTTAACTCCTGCTCAACTCTGAACGCTTCGAGGATAGGCATTGTTCACTGCTAATTTATATACCCCAATCTGTCCACTATATGACTTGGAATACAGTATGCATACAGTAAAAGCATCATTTTTTTATTATTATTTTAAGGAATGAATGTTTAAAAGTTAGGCAAAGCCTGAGAAAATAACACACTGAAGGATGGTTATTTACATAAAGCCCAAGACAATTTTATTTATTTATTTATTTATTTATTTTTTGCGGTACCGGGGATTGAACCCAGGGACGTTCTACCTCCGCGCTATGCCCCCGGCCCTACTTTTTATACTTTACTTTGAAACCGGGTCTCACGAAGTTGCGGAGGGCCTCACTAAGGAGAGAGAGAGAGAAAGAGAGACAG